>PIJE02001277.1:46337-48837 GCA_002895965.2 Coryphaenoides rupestris | reverse complement strand
CACAGACACTATATAAGTAAACATTTCTCTCTGCACAAAGTCAACCGCATGATAACCCAGCATGGCAAGCAAACAGTTGCTAAGCAACCTCATACCACACCCGCTGCCCTGATGGACTGTGTGTGTGTGTGTGTGTGTGTGTGTGTGTGTCTGCATGAGCGTGTGTGTCTGCATGTGCGTGTGTGTGCGTGTGTGCATGTGCGTGTGTGCGTCTGTGTCTGTGTGTGTATGTGTGTGTGTGTGTGTGTGTGTGTGTGTGGCTGAATGAGTCAAATAGAAAAAGCCAAGCAGAGAGAAACAAACACACCCACACACACACACACACAGAGGAGGCAGCTTAGTTAGTTTGATGGCGCTATAGCACATATTTGTACAAGATGGCGACTATGTTTTGTGATAAAATTATCCCATAGTGGGCACAAACAGGACAACACCTCACACACACGCTCGCACTGAGCACATAAGTAACACACAGAAAAAAATGTATTTTGCCTTTTAAGAGACACACGACACAATCGAATGTAATAGAGTTGGTCCAAGGTCATAAGAACGGTCATACAACGAGCTTTCAGTAGACACAATGCTGCAGACTGTACCATGAGACGCTAATGACAGCATTAGCAATACCTTCTATTAACAAAACAACATCAACAACGCCTTAATTAACGTTAATGTTGCATTTGGGAGGAACGTTGCTGTGAGAGGTATGGAAACAAATCAAACTGTGTTGGAGCAAATGTGTTACTTTCACATCGATATCTATTCTTATTAATCACACAGAGCGTTGCACGTTGGATGAGAATACGTTTATTTGTGATATGAGGACCCCATGTGACCTGGGCTGTTACGATGGGACAGGAAGTTACTTAGGGAGGAAGTCAGCATCGTTTTTTGACCGCATCACTTGAGGCGCTGAGTGTCCCTCTCTCTCTCTCTCTCTCTCTCTCTAACTGGGACAGTGGTCATATTTAGAGTGGGAAAGAAAATATGCCATCATAAACTGAATGAAACTAACAAAAAGCAAACTGTGTGGACTACTTTTCTGTTTTCATGTCATGTGCACATCATGTCCTCAACACCAACTCAGTCAACTCTGAAATTAAAACGTTAAACTAAATGTATTGTCGTTAGAATTATGGGGAATTTTACACAATCTACAATATGCTCCAATAGGTAAACTCAAAATACCATTCTAAACAACTGCAGGTAATTACAATGAAGTAAATGGAAGTTTAATGTATGGCGCCACATATATGATCACATTTAAGGGCACGTTGTAATGGATTTATACACAAAAACAATTACAATGCGACGATAAAAGATGATGAAAGATAATAAAGTAATTGAATTATCACCCAGCAGCCCCTACGTTCAACATAAAACACCAGAGACACAGGCCTCATAGTTCAATATAGCACTGACTATCTCACACAAAATACACATCAACAACAACAACAACGCAACGCAAAGACACAACAAGCCTCCACTTTGCTCTGCGTGCTGGAGTTGTACAGCAATGCAAACAAACACAGAACGCCACAAACAACAACAACAACAACAACAACAACAACAACAAAGGAACAACACGAAACTCTGCATTTCGTGCTCCTACCTTGATGACCCTGTAAGCACTTTGCCTCCAGAGGTGCCTCCTAAAAGCCTGGGAAGCCATGACAGGTGGTGTGTGTGTTCCCCTCACCTCCTCCACCCCTCTGTTGGGTGGATGGATGGATGCCTACACCTGCGGGTTAACCCTACACCCGCGCCTCCACCACGTGGATCTGTGAGCTGACTGGGTGTAGCGTGCCGGGGGAATACTCCACTTGTGTTGCATGTGTGTGTGTGTGTGTGTGTGTTGCGTGCGTGCGTGTGTGTGTGTGTCTGTGTGTGTGTTTGTGTGTGTGTGTGTGTGTGTGTGTGTGTTTTGTTGGTGTTGTCCTATTGAAGGGAATGTTGTAATCCAGATTTTAAATTCCATAAGTCATTATGCAACGCATAAACACACACTCTGACCCACACACACACACACACACACACACACACCGGAAATGACCATATCACATTTCATTTGCAGCCTGATATGCACACACACGTACGACACAGGCCACAGAGAACACGAGCACAGATACATGCGCGCTCACACACACACAACTAATTGAATTGAGGACACAGTGGGTGTACACAAATAGACACAGCAGCGCCAACAATCTAAATATAACCTTCATACATTTGTGCAAGTGACAAAAGAGTGAAACAAACCTCACATACACACCTGCCAGGCAGAGAGAGAAAGATAGAGTGAGATAGAGATCTATTGAGTCGAGCGAAGCTGCTCGGCTCAGTGTTGGGGATGTCTGGAGCCAACTATTTCTCCATATCAACTAATCTATGTTGGGGGTATGATTTTAGCAGTTTATTTCTACTTTTGTATGCGTACATGGATGACATTTCCCTGCCAGACTTTCAATGAGAAATGTACGCATTTTTAAATATCACGTCC
>PIJE02001277.1:26337-36337 GCA_002895965.2 Coryphaenoides rupestris | reverse complement strand
ACACACACACACACACCGGAAATGACCATATCACATTTCATTTGCAGCCTGATATGCACACACACGTACGACACAGGCCACAGAGAACACGAGCACAGATACATGCGCGCTCACACACACACAACTAATTGAATTGAGGACACAGTGGGTGTACACAAATAGACACAGCAGCGCCAACAATCTAAATATAACCTTCATACATTTGTACAAGTGACAAAAGAGTGAAACAAACCTCACATACACACCTGCCAGGCAGAGAGAGAAAGATAGAGTGAGATAGAGATCTATTGAGTCGAGCGAAGCTGCTCGGCTCAGTGTTGGGGATGTCTGGAGCCAACTATTTCTCCATATCAACTAATCTATGTTGGGGGTATGATTTTAGCAGTTTATTTCTACTTTTGTATGCGTACATGGATGACATTTCCCTGCCAGACTTTCAATGAGAAATGTACGCATTTTTAAATATCACGTCCGTAGCTGTTTCTATCATCTGCATTCTGCAATGCAATACTTTGTATGCATGATTTTTGAGTGGGTTTGTTATTTTTATGTAACATTTCAAATTGAGGCTTGTGGTGCATGATGTGAGCAGTGAGCTGGAAGGCTTGCTGAATTGCTTTTCATGCTAGGTTTGCTTTTTGTAAAAATACTGAATATATAAATATTTTGGTACATTTGAACCTTTTCTGTTCTTTTGGGGGTCTTTTTTGTTCACCTTTTTAGGATACAGAAGCACTAGCAACAAATAAGCACATCAATAAATGAATAGAAAATGGTATTCCTCTCCTTGAGATAAGACAGAGACAGAGGCAGTCTAACTCCCAGCAGCCGTACAACTGTCATTTCAAATTACCTTCCATCGCTAAATAAAACATTCGCCCTATACCTCGGACCACGTGGAATCTTGGCCGGTCTGATGCGCTCGGGGCTCTGCTGTGACTTTGACAAACTCTTTGTCCAACCGAGACCGTCAGTGGCGAGAAAAGAAAAACCGGCCACACTTGACCCAAGTGTCTCCGTGGCTAAGCCCGTCGGGTCCCCTGCTGTGTAACTCCAGAACGCCTCAGATCACCTTACCTTGCTTTGATACTCGGGTATATAGTGCAGCATCGTCGTCAAGTCCAACAACAAAGCCACTTCTTTTCAAGAGCGTCTAATCCCCTAATTAGCATTACTATTCATGACATTGGAGAATTAACACAGAGCCCGGAAGAAGAAGAAGAAGAAGAAGGAGAAGTTGACACAACTGCCGACGTATCCGTCTCGTTCGCGCGGAAAAGGTTACTGCCCCCCTGGGAATCATTGTGCGATTGTCGCACCTCAAAAGGGGGATGAGCTAGCTAGCGAGTTATCCTGGTGGGGGGGGGGGTATTCGATGACTACCTGTTTAGCGGGAACAATCACCGAGGTGCGCCTATCGCCTTACCAAGCCCCGTTCCAACAATGGCCGAGGAGGGTGGGTGGAGAGGTGTGCGTGGGTGCGGGTGGAGGGTTAGAGAATTGGCAGTGGCGCACACGTTGAGGGGTTGGTGGTGGTGGTGGTTGGCGGTGGTGGTTGGTGGTGGGTGGTGGTGGTGGCTGCCGTGACATAACACACAAGGCAGTGGAAATATGCACAGCACAGCGGTGGAACGTGAGGATACCATGACCCTATCATTGATTTTGGAGTCTTTACCGCGGCCCGGGAAACTTGGGGGCCCTTGGGGAGGCCCCCAAGTTGTGTTTTAAAAGGGGCATCAATCCACACCCACCTCCCACCCAACAACCCCACACCCCCACCACCCAACCCCCCCCCCCCCCCCACCCTCACCCCAGGGCTCCATCGATCGTCTGGGTGCAGGCCATTTTCTGCTAATATACTGACTGGTGGTGGGACCGCACCAGAGAACACATATATTTAGGCTATATATCATTATTGCAGACCTATAAAAGCCATATTATTCTTATTATTATTCTTATTATTATTATTATCATGAGACCCTTGCATTAGGTAAAACAATAATGGTAGAGAAAATAGAGATTGCTCGATTCAGGCAAAAGCGCAAGAGAGCTTTGCGAGAGCGACACGCACACACACATGCACACACACACACACACACACACACACACACACACGGGTTACATAAACACACACACACACAACACCACACACACACATAGAGACAAATACACACACACACACACACACACACACACACACACACACACACACACACCTAACCCCAGAACCAATTAATAATGAATTCTGTCAGACTTCACAGTGACACTCTGCAGATGATCAGAGGCACAGATGTGGGCCACAGAGGGTGCGAGCGAGCGAGAGAGAGAGAGAGAGACAGGGGGTGTGAAAGAGAGAGATAGGGTGCGAGAGAGAGAGAGAGAGAGAGGGGGGGGGGAGAGGAGAGAGAGGGGGTGGGGACGGTGTGAGAGAGACAACAAGCGAGAGACAGACAGAGAAAGAGCGGGAGAGAGAGAGAGAGACAGAGAGAGATGGGCCTGCAGATTAGCAGAGGGGGAAATGATTGGAAAGCCTTTTGCATTTAATAGCAGTTCATCAATATTTCACCGGCCCACAGACTCAGTCCTCCATGGCGAAGCGTCTGCTTGTGGGAGCCTCATGAAACAGGAGCATCACACTTAATAATGGATGATGGGAGGATGAGGAGGGAGGGGGAGGAAGGGAGGAGGAGGAGGGAGGGAGGGAGGGGTGGAGGAGGGAGCAGAGATAGGGAGAGAAAGGGGGAGGGAGAGAGGAAAGGGAGAGAGAGAGAGTGGTGGAGAGAGAGATAGAGAGAGGTGGGGAGAGAGAGATCGAGAGTGGTGGACAAAAGTGGAGCGAGAGAGAGAGAGAGAGAGAGAGAGAGAGAGAGAGAGAGAGGTGAGAGAGAGGGGTAGAGAGAGAGAGAGAGAGAGAGAGAGAGAGGTGGGGAGTGGGGAGCGAGAGAGAGAAATGGGTAGAGACAGAGAGGGAGAGAGAGAGAGGTGTAGAGGGATGAGAGGTGAAGAGACAGAGAGAGGTGTAGAGAAAGAGAGAGGTCGGGGAGGAGAGAGGGATATGGAGAGAGAGCGAGCGAGAGAAGGAGAGAGAGACAGAGAGAGAGAGGGAGAGAGGGAGAGGGAGAGAGAGAGAGAGAGAGAGAGAGAGAGAGAGAGAGAGACTGATATTCTCCCAGAGGATCCTCACAGACAGGAAGACTCATTGAAACTCGACAGAGACCCCTACCTCTCAAGGACTCATCGACGCACATCGACACAGACTCCAGACATCCCCCCCCACCGCCCCCCCTCCCAGGACCACCTCATCACTAATTGATGGAGGCCCAGAGCCAAGGACACACACATCCTCACTCACCCCTTCACTTAACGAGAACACCTGTCCTGTCAATGCTACATATGGATTTTGATTTATCATAATCATAATGAATATTATGATTTATGGCGTGCGCCCCCTCAAGTTCTCGCTGCAAATGTGTCCCTAAAGATCGGAAAAGGTGTACTAAATCATGACCAATGACCAATTATATTTTTTAAAGGCTCAGTTGTGACAGATGTAGCACAGATTTACAGTTTTACAGATTTACAGACAGACAGACAGACAGACAGACAGACAAACAGAGCCCAATGACATTAAACTATGACTTCTATTACTCTGCTGCCCTCTAGTGGATGTACTGTTGCAACGCATGCAGGTGGAGTTGTTTTTAGTCAGATAATAAAGCTTTTAGTCATAATGATGATTACTACACTGTTAATTGTTCATGAATTGATCAGCCCCTGGCCATTTCTTCCCGAATCGGACAAAAACTTCCATTCAATTCAACTTCAATTCAATTAAAAAATTCAAGAATTTCCTTCTGGATGAGTTAAGTTCTATCTTATCTTATCTTATCTTATCTTATAATGCTATAGTGCAGGCCTGCCTTACCCAGACGTCCTGAGTGAAGGCCTATTGTTTCAGATGTGTCAAATTACAAGGGCTTGGGAAAATTTAAAACATGTACAACTATCTGAAAAACTATCAACAAAAAAAATGTAATTATAGCCCACAATTGATATATTAGCAGACTGCTCCTAGGCACACACAAAAAAACCACATAGAGATAACATAACATAAGATAACATAATAAGCATAATAATAAAATGAAAAGGTATTTGAGGGCCAGACCTGCATCTCCTTGGCTGACTCCCCGGGGCCCGAGCAGGATGCGTTGCTGGGTCGGCTCCTGGCGTTGTTCACCTTTGGTGGTCTGGTGGTCATCCTGTCATCCTATTTTTATTATGATTATTATTATTATTTTTACTTCTTTGCTATAAGAGGGCTTCACAGAAAGTAACCTGTCCCTTTCCCAGGGATAATAGAGGTCTGTTGTTGTTGTTGGTTTCCATGGTGACTCAGACTGACCCCCCCCCCCCCCCCCCTCCCCCCCCCCCCCCCACCTAGGCAAGGAGCTGAGATTTAAAAGTTGGGTGGAATTAAATCCCATTATATCAGAAGATAAGATAGCCTACTGTCTACATAGTTGACATATATCTAACACACACACGTGTAGATGTAGGCTATCTGTTTATTCATTAAAGGTACTATATGTAGGAATCAGTGCATTCTGAGCTCTGTGGCTTGAGACAATAACAATCAGAAACTAATGTTAGTTCTAATCATAATTAAACCTTGTACACATTTAAAAAAGCTATGAAATATATATATTTTTTAATTATCCACGCTTACATGTCACTTCGTTCCATTTTTCCCACTCAAATATAAGAGAAATCATCCCAAAATCTGTTCTACACAACAGAGAGTCAGGGAAGCTCTCATGTTTTAACTTCAACCACAACCTGCTTATAAACTGGTGATTTAAAGTGATTTGTGCTGTAAAAACCTACATGTAGTCCCTGAACTGATTCATGATTCTTACATATAGCACCTTTAAACATATACGTAAGGTACCTTGAGCATCAAGGACTCATTGATTTTATGCATATGTTTGTTCCTCCCTCACCGTATAGGTCTAAATAAAAAAATATTAATAAGGAAAGACCCCAAATATTGCCAAATATGATACATTTATTATGAGTAACTCCTTTCACATGACTATGAAAATGTAAATATTTTCTTCAATACAAGTTACTAGTTTTTTGTTATTCTATTTTGACAACGTTTGTATTATACTATCTTTTATAGCAATATTAAAAAAATAAAATTAAAAAATAAGAAATAAGACTTAAGCGTAGGCCTATATAAACCCTGCAGTATTGTAAAGGGCATTATTACACAGAATGGATCCAACTGATATATTTGTAGTATGCAGCACGTATTTACATGAAAAATGTATGTCACCAGACTCCCAAAATACTTTTTAAAGAATAAAGAAAAGAAAAGAAAAGCTTCTCAGCTGCCATGGCTGCAACGCTTGGTGTGCGACACAAACCGGTCGGTAGGGGGCAGCACTCAACCAAACTACGGAACGTGAGCACGCTGCTCTGTGCGAAACGTCATGTTCGTATTATTATTATTATTATTATTATTATTATTATTATTATTATTATTATTATTGTTGTTGTTATTATTATTATTATGATTGTTGTTAATGTTATTATTATTATTATTAATCCTATTATGATTGTTATTATTATTATTATTATTATTATTATTGTTGTTGTTATTATTATTATTAGGACTATTATGATTTGTAGGGTTAGGGTTAGGGGTTTAGTTGTTTTTTTCACTCATTTTCTCGCATGCCTCTTGGGGTAGACTGTCCCAGTCAGAAGCCATCACATCACAATTGTGAGATATACATTATATTCTCATGATTTCTATGTATATTTATTCTATATTCATGATAACATCCTAGATATAAAAAAAGAACCCAGCCTGCAACACCGTGTGGCTTTTCTCCTTCTCTGACGGGCCTCCACCAATGGCTGTGGGTTCCACCCACCGTATAGAGAGGCTATTATGTGTTTTTAATATACTATTGTTTTATTATTATTATTATTATTATTATTTTATTAATTTTTTAAATAATTGTTATGTTATTATTTTTTTATTATTATTATTATTATTATTATCATTATTATTATCATTTATTATTATTATTATTATTATTATTATTATTATTATTATTATATGCATGTCGCACAATGCACCAAAGTCTCCCAAAACGGAATCCCAGGATATCCCTCCCCCTCCTCCTCCCCCCCCTCCTTTTCTCTCTCTATCTCTATCCCCGCCCCTCTCTCCGGACCCTCCCTCTCTCTCTCTCTCTCTTCCTCTCTCTCTCTCTCTCCCCCTCTCTCTCTCTCTCTCTCACGTCCCAACTCGGGAGCGCCACCGGTCGGTCGGTCGGTCGCTCGATCTCCTTCTCCTTCTCCTTCTCCTCCTTCTTCTTCTTATTCTGGGGCCAACATGGAGGAGCTCTCTCTGCGTCCGTTAAAGGAGGAGGGGGCGGGGAGCACAGATTGCAATTAATAATCCATAATCCATATTAATTGCAATCATCTCATTTTCCAATGAGAGGCGTCGCTCCGGTCTGATCTGATCCAGCCGTCGAGACGCAGCATCTGGGATTGACGGATCTATTTTCTCCAGTCTCCAGTCTCCAGTCCAGGGGTGTGTTTGTGTTGTTTGTGTGCGTGTGTTGTGTGTGTGTGTGGTGTGTGTGTGGTGTGTGTGTGTGTTGTGTGTTTGTGTGTGTGTGTGTGTGTTGTGTGTGTGATGATGATGAGTGCGGGAGAGGAGCGGCTGGAGGAGGCTGCGAAGGACGCGGCGGCGGCAGCGGCGGCGGCGGCGGACATAACGGCGTTCTTTAAATCCGGTAAGTCCGATCTATATGTCTATCTATCTATCTATCTATCTATATGTCTATCTATATCTCTATCTCTATCTATCTATCTATATCTATATCTCTATCTATCCATCTATATCTATCTATATCTCTATCTATCCATCTATGTATATCTGTATCTGTCTATCTATCTATATCTCTATATCTCTATCTATCTATATCTATATCTCTATATATCCATCTATGTATATCTGTATCTATCTATCTCTCACACACACACACACACACACACACTCAGTCAGAGGTGCGTTGCTTCGCGTTGCGAGGAGTGTTTCTTATTTTAATGTTATTTAAGGGACCACTATTGGAGGAAATGGGGCTGTGCGTTGTGGTTCTGACGTCACCGACAACCAATAGATCTGCCATGCCTCTATGCAGGGTCTCCCCCTTTTCATATACCATACCGTCATCATAACACATGGGTGGGTGGGTGTGTGTGTGGGTGGGGGGGTTAGAGCTACCTCCTACCCCCCCCCCCCCCCCATCATTTGGCACCTCGACACGTCCACCATGGCGTCCTCCAGTGAATATGAATATGAATATGAATATGCCACCAGAAACACCCATCTAGGCTACGTCCTTCTGGCCAGTGTTGTCAGCACAAATGGGTTGATTTCAATGGAACCGATGCATAAAAGCAAAGGCCTGCATCGCAGTGGGAATGATGGGAAGGGATGGGATGATGATTTTGGATTCATTCTCTTTTTGCGTGGGGACAGGGGGTCTTGGGGATAGCATGAAGAGTGTGTGTGTGTGTGTGTGTGTGTTGTAAAAGACCACCACTGCTCATCAAGCACAGCTGTCTCGCTCACTGACTCTCAGCTGTTTCTCTCTCTCTCCCTCCCTCTGTGACACCTGGTGCCTGAGGGTCTACCGCCCGCCCACCCTCACACACACACACACACACACACACACACACACAGGAATAAACAAACTATTTCCCGTTGCATCTCTCCTCCTCTGCTCTCCTAGCTTTCTCCCCATTGTTTCTTCCTTTCTTGTAATTCCCTGTACACACACACGCACACACACACACACACACACACACACGCACACGCACACACCGACCATACACAACCACTCCCTGCATGTATGAATCCATTTTTATCTCCCTTTTCTTTTTTTACTGCCGGAATGGGATTTGCCCCTTGGACGGTTAGGAATGTCGTTAAAATGATTGTATTCAAATCTCTCTGCTGTGAGTGGTTGGAGCCCCGCCAGTGTGTCTCGCTATAGCCGCTGCAGGGGAGCTGTGATACATTTGCACCCGCAAAAAAGTTGTCTCACTCATGGAAGAAATGTGGAAGTCTTGTGACGTTTAGACAGACAGACAGACAGACAGACAGACAGACGGATGGGCGAGGTCCATGCAGTCCATACAGTATTCATGACGGAGAACAGAACAGAAATGAAATGGGTCACATGGCGCCTTTCAGCTCTCCGGATGCGAAGAGTTGGAGGAAAAGTAGCCACAGCAAAGCGCACACACACTTTAGGTTAGGTTAAGTGGCGGTGGCCTGCGTTATTGGAGATAAGATCTTCATTAGCAAAAGACGGACAAACAACAACAAAACAAAGTGGGGTTTTTTAAGCCCCTCACACAAAGGCAGGCCTGTGATAACCCCCTGGAGTTGGTCGTAGCTATCATGGAATATAGGCACTAGAATGGGGTCAGTTGATTTGAACGCTGTTTTATTTTGGAAGCAGAATTCTTCGAAAACCCTGGGATCATATTATCGGCCTAATCGATAATCAGAGAGCCTTTTGTACGTTTACTTGGTTACTTGTTGTAAGATAAGCTTCAAAATGACGCTGGGTTTTTGAAGAACGTTGCTGAATAACGACCCGAGTGCATAATGGCCTGTGTTGTTGCCCACAGACGGGCATTTATGGAAACCTATGTATTAATATTTTAGCGTTGATGTAATCCTGTCTCCGCTCTGCTCCATGCACAGGGCCGGCATGTAAGACCTCGCCGCGGATTCCATTCATCTGCTCAGCCAGCATGGAGTCTTAATTTCACTCAACCCTATTGGTTCAAATATCCATACTGCTTTAATCACACTTCTCTGTGTGCTCTTCCCCACTTCTCATCTCACAATACTGCAAGTTTGTTTGTCGAATGCATTATTATGTTTATTAGTGTTACGAATTAATCTACGTGACTCGAGCTTGCATGTCTCATTGCTGCATGCTAGCCTAATCATTCAGGTATGTGGTTGATTGCTGCTTTCATTTTGAATGTAATTGGATGTGTCCATGGTTGTGGTGGTGGTGGTGGTGGGGGTATTCAGGAGCGGTTAAAATGTTGCCAGACTGGCCGTCGTGGGCCGGCCCCTAATTGCCGCTCTCCTGCCGAGTGTTGAAACCTTGGCACACAGCTGCCCATCCACCTCCAACACTCGACCGTTTTTATATCCCTCTGAGTGTGTGTGTGTGTGTGTGTGTGTGTGTGTTGTGTGTTGTGTGTTTGGGCGTACGTGTGTTGCATTTCGGTGCCCTAGTTAGTCATTGAAGCTCAGAATCTGGAAGAAAATAAATTCCCCCGGTGAAGGGAAAACCTGGCTGACTGACCGTTGGTGATTCTAAGTAGTAGCTGATTGGCTCGGCCGACTGGGCTGACATACGTTGATTGGTTGACTGAGTGGTTCACTTACACACCAAAGGAGGAACAGGTGTGGGGAGCCAGCGGTGCAAGTCGCTTTTGCTGACTTGTCAAACGGACAAACTGCCTCCTAATTAACTGCCTGACCGGTGGACGCTTCGGTTGGTTACCTTCTAGAAAGCGTAAGTTCAACGCAGAATCGAGGACTATCGTTCTCTCATTGGCTAGCTTATATCTTTGTGTTCTACACTGACGACAGCAGGTGATTCATACTCTGGATGACTGAGCTTTTGGCCATCATGGCGGGTGCTTCGTGACTTGTTAAACGCAGAACAAAAGTTGACATTCCCATAGAAGTTGGAGTCGGTGTTCCTAACTAGGCCGAGATGTTTTGAACATATATTGGGATCTGTGACTCTCCGTTTGTGTCTTTTATCCTTCACTTCAGAGTGCCGTGTCTGTGTGAATGGACCAAATTGCCCATTAAAACAAAACCCCTTCAATTTTCAACCAATTCTCACTCTCCTCTCTCTCACTCATTTCGTTT
>PIJE02001277.1:13837-21337 GCA_002895965.2 Coryphaenoides rupestris | reverse complement strand
CGCACTGTCGATTTTTGAGAAAATTACAGGATTTTAAGTGCGCCTTATAGTCCGAAAATACGGTACTTTTAACAGGGCGTTTATATCGGTATTAGACATTAAGATTGACGCCTGTTTGCTTTGATAGCCGACCTAACTATTGCCTGTCACAAAACATGCACTCTTACACATTGCTAAACCGTGGAGAATCGTAGGATGAAGTTAAAAGAAAATGAGCAAATCTGGCGATGTTGGACCCTGGCTGGAGTTCAGGTCTACATGAGAGTAGGCCGATCTACTCACAACAAGGACCCGATGCCCGCCATGTGTGTACCAGCTTGCCGCTCGGTACAAAGTGTTTATTGGGGAGAATTTAATGAGAGAGAACAATCAGGAGAGAGTGGAGCACTCAACCCCTCCACCCGCACACTCCCACCCCCAGACCAATTACCTGTTTCACAGCCAGACGCAGCTAATCGATGACAGTGGAGGCTCCTCCTGAACTGTTCGGGGGGCCACTCTTTGCGACGGCGGGGGGGTGGGGGGGGCAGTATAACGGCCCCAATCACAGCCAATTACAGGAGGTTTTACAACGGCGCATAAAGACGTCCACGATTTGGAAAGTAACGTGACGCGGTCGCGCGTTAAATCGAATAGCCTGCACCTGGATTCGCCACCGGTATGACATTTATTCGGCTAATTTTGGATCATTTAAAAATCACCGTTCACTTGACATTTTGAATAGAAGATTGAATCGGTCGTGGTTGTCTTCTTAAGATAAAAAATGTTGTTTTTTTTCACGTGAAGGCTACACCGCTGCTTGGCTGCAGGCGGCCGTCGGCATATTTGACCTCGCCGCTGCTCCTGGTAATCTGACGAAAAGCTAACAATAACAACGGCAAGGCCTTACTGGAAAACGACCACAGTAGCAGGCAGTGGACCATTTCACCCGCGCTGAGATCGGCACTGGATCCAGGATATTGGCTACTGGGAGGGGTAATGCATCTGGTGAGCAGGGTAAGTGTAGCCTGGGGGACGGTATCATTAGCACTCACACACACACACACACACACACACACACACACACACACACACACACACACACACACACACACACACACACACACACACACACACTAAGGGACAATTCAGCCTACTCCACAATGCACACATTGCCTAGGTCTTAGGACACAAAGAACCAGGAGTTGGGGGCGGGGTGGCGGAGGGAAGGAAGGAAGGATGGAAGGAAGGAAGGAAATGATTGTGGCTAAGGCTCGGTCAGATCCCAGTTCCTCCTCCTGTAAATCCCCCACGTGATAAGAGGAGAAACGCAGCCGTCACCACCAGCCAGAGTGCCGCCTGCATCCCTGAGTGGAGGAGCAACTCCCACTATTGTCTCCCCTTTTCCTCCTCCTCCTCATCCTCATCCTCTCCTTCTCCCCTCCCCCTTCTTTCTCCTCTCCCCCTCCCTCCTCCTGTTCCTGCTCTCTGTCCAATCCCCCTCCTTCTCCTCTCCTCTCCTCCCCCTTCTCTACTCCTCATCCTCTCCTCCTCCCTTCCCCTTCTCTTGCTCCTCCTCCCCCTTTCCTCTGCTCCTCCTCATCCTCTCCTCCTCCCCTCCCCCTTCTCCTGCTCCTGCTCCTGCTCTCTTTCCCATTCTTCTCCTCTGGTCCTCCTCCTCCTCTCCTTCCTATCCTTCTCCTTCTCTGCTCATCCTCCTCCCCTCCCTCTTTCCTCTCCTCTTCTCCCCCTTCTCTCCTCCCCTCCTCCTCCTCCTCCTCCTCCTCTTTCTCCTTCCCATCCTCCTCCTCCTCCTGCTCCTCTTCCTCCTCCTCTTCTTCCTCCAGCTGTGTTGTTTCTGTAGTGTCACTGTCGTGTTTCTCTCCACTATTGCCTGGTTTCCCATCGACTCTGAGATTGGTTTACAATTTATTTTCTCTTATTTTGTTCTCCAATATGTCAACTTATCCTTGAGATGGATATCTTCTGTTCTACTCTGATGTTTGATGCTGATACGTACCGAATGTCAAAGCTGTTTTGACCCAATAACGTAATATTTACTCAAATAATGTGTCAAATATTTACTATGCACAGGAGTAGGCCAGTTTAATAATTTGCTTTTAAATAAAATATGAGCTTGCTGGCAACAGGTTAATCTTAAATGGATAAAGTGTGCATCTATAGTAAGAAAGGCAAAGAGCATTTCCTGACAAAACCAACCTGGTACCTTCTGCCCATGTCATGATGTCATCGCTCCGCCCCCCCACCCTCACCAGTTCAGCCGCCTGATTGGCCGGGTGGCATTGTTGTGGCTGCCGTGCTCCAGGGCAGGCCCGAGGTGGGGATGTGAAAATATGGCCGGATACATTATGTATGCATTATGCATGATAGATATGCCATCACCACCACCACCACCACTCAACTCATCCCATAATTAGTCCACCACATTTCTCCACAGCCCATACTACTCTCCCTGTCTCTCTCGATCTCCCTCTCTCTCCCTCTCTCTCTCTCTCTCTGTCTGTCTCTGTCTCCCACTCTCATTCAGTTCCTATCTCTCTCACCCCGGCCACCCCAGGGCCCTTTCTAAAGACGTAGATCACATGTCCCCTGTACACACACACGCACACATGCACGCACGCACGCACGCACGCACGCGCACACACACACACGTACGTCTCCTCTTCCTTCCTTCCTCCCTCCCTCCTTCTCACCCCCACGGCCTTCAACCCTGCAGGAAGCATCTGGATCTAGTATGTTTAAGCTGTGCGCCTCCCAGATTGCTTTGACCCCCCCCCCTCTCTCTCTCCCCCCTCTCTTCTCCCTCTCTCTCTCTCTCCCTCCCTCTCCCTGTCCCTCCCTCTCTCCCTCTCTATCTCTCTATCTCTCTCTCCCTCTTTCTCTCCCTCTTTTCTCCCTCTCTCTCTCCCTCCCTCTCCCTCTCTCTCTCCCTCCTTCCTGCCCTCTCTCTCTTCTTCCCTCACTCTCTCTCCCTTCCTCTCGCTCCCTCTCTCCCTCTCTCTCCCTTCCCTCCCGCTCTCTCTCTCCCTCTCTCTCCCTCTCTCCCTCTCTCTCCCTCTCTCCCTCTCCCTCCCCCCTCTCCCTCACTCTCTCCCTCGCTGTCCCTCCCTCCCGCTCTCTCCCTCTCTCCCTCTCTCTCCCTCCCTCTCTCCATCTCTCTCCCTCCCTCTCCAGACTAGCATGTTTGAAGAGGTGGCAGCCACCCAGACACATGCCGCCTCAGACCCCCCACGGGGTTTTTGAAAAGCACAGCGTAGAAAAGAAAAGTTAGAGAGGGAAAGAGATATACTGTGACAGAGACTCTCACACACACACACACACACTCACACACTACACACACACACACACACACACACACACACACACACACGTCACACACGCACACGCCATTAAAAAGTTAGAGAGAGGGACTCAGAGACACACACACACACACACTCTTGTATTACTTTATCGTCTTCTTCGACTGTTGCTTGGCCAATCTGTCATCTCTCCGTGTGTCATGTCCCCGGAGTGACGAACGCTCCAGATAGAGAGATGAACAACTTTTTAAAACATTTTAATATTTTATTCATGTCCACCACCAGCGGGGGGGCCTTTTTTGTTATTGTGGTATGTTTTTGGGGTTTGGCTGTCGTCAAGACGATATTGTGTGTTTGTGTGTTGTCGTCTGATTTGCTGTACATGTACACAAAGGCTTTTTCGCGGCTCGAAAAAGGAAATTGAAACCCCCCCCCCCCCCCCTCGCTTTCCTTTCTGCTTATTTTCTGTCTTGTTTATGTCTTTCCGCCCTCCCTCCCTCTGATTATACGCTTCGAGTTTTATTGGACCAACCGAGGTCTCATCTGAGTCCCAGAATCAAGCCCACAATGCACAGCCTCAGTCACAGTGGCATCAAAGCATAGCCTGCAGAGTGTGCGTCTGTGTGTGTCTGTGTGTGTGCGTGTGTGTGTGTGTACGTGTGCGTGTGTGTTTATATACTCACGCTTACATGCTTGCCTTATGCTTGTTGTCTCATGTCAACAGCTGTGAGCGCGGCCGATCCAAAAGGAACTGTGGTGGTGGCAGGCATGCACATAAACACACACATACACACATAGACACACACACACATAGACACACTCACACATAGACACACACGCACATGCACTCACACAGTCACACATAGACACACACACACACACACATGCACACACACAGTCACACACACACAAAGGGACACACACACACACACATCAGCACACACACACACACATAAACACACACACACATGGGCACACGCTGGCGGTAACATTCCCCCCGGTCTTTGAAGAGGGCAACATTTCATGGTCCCCGTAGCGCCGAGGCAGGCGGACCTGCAGTGGTCCCCCTAAACCCCAGTGGTCCCGCTAAACCCCCCACTTAGCCTCTCTGAGATGCGAGATGAAATGGATCAAGGATCAAAATGTAGAGCCTGCCCCCCCCCCCCCCACCCCCCCTATATTTCCTTGTTTGTTTGTTTGTTTGTTTGTTGTTTGTTGTAATACCAGAAATGTCCACACTGTCTCTATTTACTGGCTGGCTGACCTATCTTATTTAGTTTGGGTTTTGAGACAAAAGACAGGAAAAATGCGTCAGCAAGCATTTGAAACTGCTGAAAACCGCAGAGCTGTAGACTTGATGGAACCGTGCCCCACCCCAACTGCCCACGCCAACGCCAGCGAGCAGAGCTGCTTTCTGCGTTTGGTCTTTGCATGTTAGTGAGGACGAGCATCCCAAACTCCCATGGGATTACAAACGATCAGCGATGAAGCCCTTGCCTGTGAAAGGTTGCCGTGAAAGTTCCGTCACATGAAGAGATGAGGAGGAGGAGGGTCGGAGGGGTGGGGTGGAGAGTATACAAGAGATTACTGTCTTCTCTCTCTCTCTCTCTCTCACACTCTCTCTCTTACTCTCTCTCTCTCTCTCTCACTCTCTCTCTCTCACACTCTCTCTCTTACTCTCTCTCACACACACAGACACACACACACACACACACACACACACACACAGACCACCTCCTCTTCCCTCCTTTCCTGTCATTTCACACGCTCCAGGGTCACGCTGATACGATGCAAAACTAACCTACCGGTACAACGCCATACTGGCCGCCGTCTGACGGGGGCTGATTTGTGTCGGGCGACGCGTGACCCTGGAAAATCTTTATTCGTGTCGGGGTCACAGATTGGCCGGGGTCACTCGTGACGTGGTTACTTTCGTCTCGGTCTCGTTGTGTTGTTGTTGTTGTTGTGTGTCATGTGATAGTGCATGCATGGGCATCATCAACTTTTTGTTCCCGATTTTATTCTGAATTGATTTGCGAGTAAAAAAAAGAACACTTTAAAGGCCTACGTTTAAGCAGGGTAGGAGCTGGTCACACACGCACACACACACGCACACGCACACGCACACACACACATACACATGCGCACAACTCACCCCGCTCATACAGGTGGTATGTATGTAAGACCAGGCTGACCAGCATGAGCATGAGCGGTGGCATGTGCCAGGCTGTTGTTCTTCACCAGCTTCGGAGGCTAACACTGTGTGTGTGTGTGTGTGTGTGTGTGTGTGTGTGTGTGTGTGTGGGTTGTTGTGTGTGTGTGGTGTGTGTGTGTGTGTGTGTGTGTGTGTGTGTGGTGTGTGTGTGTGTGTGTGTGTGTGTGTGTGTGTGTGTGTGTGGTGTGTGTGCGCGTTGGGGGGGGGGGGGGGTATAGTGGCGCTAAGCTCAGCTCTGCGGTCATGTGGCACGACAAACGACCTAGCATGCACTGACCCAGAAACCGGCTCAGTCGTCCTCTCTTTACTTCCGCTCGCGGCTGTCGGCGACGAGCCAGCGCCGGGCTGGGCTGGACCATGATGTCAGTCCAAATGAAATGAAAATAAACACAACATTTGATTTCGCTTCAAAACAGACCGAGGCTTCTGCTACACACATTTCAGTGTTTTTTTTTTTTTTAAATGACCAATGGCTAAAATAACCGTACAATGCACTGCACAGTGGGCAGTGTGTGGCAAGGGTAACGGGCGTGGCTGAATTGCGGGCAGAGAATTGACGGCGGGTCTCCGGGTCGATGCCCGGCCCGGCCCGGCCAGGACCGGTGGAGAGTAAACTGGGTGGCAGTAGCTCGGTTGTCTGGCAACAGGAAGGTTGCTGGTTCGATCCCCGGGCTCCTCCCCCTCCTAGCTAAGTGTCGAGGTGTCCCTGAGCAAGACACCACCTAACCCTAACTGTCTCCTGACGTGTTGGTTGTTACCTTGCATGGTTGGCACCGCCGTCGGTGTATGAATGGGTGAATGTGGGGCAATAATATAAAGCGCTTTGGATAAATAGCGATATGTAAATGAAATCCATTTCCCATTTAAGATACCAGCAAACATTTACAGATGCGGAAGCAGGAAGATGATGTCCTCATTGCGTTGATTCAAAAAGTAGCTCGCCAGCACTGCAGGCAACGCGAGACGGATTCCGCCTGCACAAGTCTCCTCGAACTTTTTCATCATCGCGTCGTCCAGATTCCTGGGGAATTGCAGCCGGATGCAGACGAGCGTTTGATCGTCTTTTAATTAATCATTCATTTAATTTGGTCAAACGGCAGACTGAGAGAGAGAGGGGGGAGGGAAGCAAATCACAGAGGCAATGTCGTCTTTCATGTAGGAAGTTAGTGTTAAATCCTGCTTGTACTCCCCAGAGTATATTTTTTCGGTATCAGTTTCACTGATATTGTGAATTGTCTTGCGATGTATTGAGTGTCACGCAATCGCTGTCGTGTGTCAGTATCGTACCGCGAGTCACTCTGTGTTTCTTACTCCTAGTGTGTGTGTGTGCGTGTGTCTGATTTAAGTGTGTGTGTGTGTGTGTGTGTGTGTGTGTGTGTGTGTGAGCTGCAGCACCATGTCTAATGCTGTTTAATCTCGGCGACTTTCCAGATCTTCAGATGAAAGAGTCCCTCCCTCTTTCTCTCTCTCCCTAGCGCTCTCTCTCTCCCTAGCTCTCTCTCTCTCCCTAGCTCTCTCTCTCCCTAGCTGTCTCTCCATAGCTCTCTCTCTCTAGCGCTCTCTCTCTCCCTAGCTCTCTCTCTCTCCCTAGCTCTCTCTCTCTCTCCCTAGCGCTCTCTCTCCTGGCTCTCTCTCTCCCTAGCTCTCTCTCCCTAGCTCTCTCCCTCCCTATCTCTCTCCCAAGCTCTCTCTCCCTATCTCTCTCTCTCTCTCTCTCCTTACCGCTCTCTCTCCCTAGTGTTCTCTCTCTCCCCCTAGCGTGCTCTCTCTCTCTCTCTCTCTCTCCTTAGCTCTCTCTATGTCTAGCTCTCTCTGCCTAGCTCTCTCTCTCTCTCACTCTCACACTCCCTTGCTCTCTCTCTCTCCCTAGCGCCCTCTCTCCCTAGCTCACTCTCTCTCTCTCTCTCTCCCCCTAGCGCTCTCTCTCTCTCCCTAGCATTTTCTCTCTCTCTCCCTAGTGCTCTCCCCCCTTCACACACTACTCAC
>PIJE02001276.1:92481-128499 GCA_002895965.2 Coryphaenoides rupestris | reverse complement strand
ACATTAGTCAGACCCTACCTACCTCCAAACATTAGTCAGACCCTACCTACCTCCAGACATTAGTCAGACCCTACCTACCTCCAAACATTAGTCAGACCCTACCTACCTCCAAACATTAGTCAGACCCTACCTACCTCCAGACATTAGTCAGACCCTACCTACCTCCAGACATTAGTCAGACCCTACCTACCTCCAAACATTAGTCAGACCCTACCTACCTCCAAACATTAGTCAGACCCTACCTACCTCCATACATTAGTCAGACCCTACCTACCTCCAAACATTAGTCAGACCCTACCTACCTCCAAACATTAGTCAGACCCTACCTACCTCCAAACATTAGTCAGACCCTACCTACCTCCAAACATTAGTCAGACCCTACCTACCTCCAAACATTAGTCAGACCCTACCTACCTCCAAACATTAGTCAGACCCTACCTACCTCCAAACATTAGTCAGACCCTACCTACCTCCAAACATTAGTCAGACCCTACCTACCTCCAGACATTAGTCAGACCCTACCTACCTCCAAACATTAGTCAGACCCTACCTACCTCCAAACATTAGTCAGACCCTACCTACCTCCAAACATTAGTCAGACCCTACCTACCTCCAAACATTAGTCAGACCCTACCTACCTCCAAACATTAGTCAGACCCTACCTACCTCCAAACATTAGTCAGACCCTACCTACCTCCAAACATTAGTCAGACCCTACCTTCCTCTAAACATTAGACAGACAGACAGACAGACAGACAGACAGACAGACAGACAGACACACACACAGACACACAGAGAGACAGACAGACACAGAGAGACACAGACACAGACACAGACACAGACAGACACACACACAGACACACTGTTAGATCCGCTCAGATAACCTCCTCTAACGGAGGTGTTGTGAAACCTGTATCCAGTAACGGTTGTTAACAGGTCGGTGGACAGACTAGCCTAGCCCCTAACTGCCTTATGTCCGAACGTCTACCCCGCTTACTAGGGGTGGGAATAATAAAAATGAATTCTGTTGCTTATTTGAAAAATGAAAATGAAATAATCTCTGCAGTTGCAGGCAGTTGCAGCATAGATAATTAGGAAACGTCAAGGAAAGAGTTGATCGTGGCATTTAGACAAACAATCACATCCAGCGTTGTCTCCAGTTGGCTTCAATGGCATCTCCACACTTTTTTAGATTATTAATTCATAATTCTAACGATTCCCCAAGACAAAACAATTCACATTTAAAATAATTATGAATCTGAATGGGTCTGGGCCCACCCAGGCCCACCCATAGATCCACGCCTGGTGTGTGTGTGCTTGAGTTAGTTTCACACACACACACACACACACACACACTACATATAACTCATCATATAAAGCTGAACATTATATTGTAAGACCAATGAATTAAGAGTAACATGACATTTCTTTTGACAAATGTACTTATTGTAAGTTAATGCCCTAAATGTAAATGTAATGACATTTGCATCGCTGTAGCAGGGTGTCTGTGTGTGTGTAGTGTGTGTAGAAGAAGAAGATCTTTATTAGTCCACACACACATAGTGGTCACACAACGGGAAGTGGCGGCCGCCAAACACACACACGCACATGCAGGGAGGGTGGTATGTGTGTGTGGTGTGTGTGTATAGTGTGTGTGTGTGTGTGTGTGTGTGTGTGTGGTCCACAATGCTGACTGGTGGCGTTAGTGTTAATAGATCTTGTTCATATTTGTTCTGATGTTAGCGTCCTGATATCACATGTCTTCTGCTCACAGCCCAAACCCAGAGCTGTCCTGTCTTCTGGTCGTCTCCCAGAACAAAAGGCAGTGAGACAGGAAGATTTGAACACAACAAGTTCCAACATGCTACACAATGCTAAGATAGCTAGGAGACATGCTACACAATGCTAAGATAGCTAGGAGACATGCTACACAATGCTATGATAGCTAGGAGACATGCTACACAATGCTAAGATAGCTAGGAGACATGCTACACAATGCTAAGAAAGCTAGGAGACATGCTGCACAATGCTAAGATAGCTAGGAGACTTGCTACACAATGCTACGATAGCTAGGAGACATGCTACACAATGCTACGATAGCTAGGAGACATGCTACACAATGCTAAGTGCTATTGTTGAGTGTGAGGATGTACGAACATACAAGTAGACAGACAGACAGACAGACAGACAGACAGGTTGATAGATAGACATCAAATCCTGTCAATGATTTTATTTCCTGGTCTGAATTCCTCTTGTTATCGCTTGCTGTTCTATAAACGTGCGTGTGTATGTGTGTGTGTGTGTGTGTGTGTATGCGTGTGTGTGTGTAACGGAGGTGTTGTGAAACCTGTATCCAGTAACGGTTGTTAACAGGTCGTTGGAGAGACTAGCCTAGCTAGTCTCTCTCTATAACTGCCTTATATCCGAACGTCTACCCCGCTTACATTGGTGCCGAGACCCAAGGCATAACCCTGGCTTCGAGCCACAGCTCCCATTCGCGTCCGTTATGGCAGCTCTCTCCTGGGATCAGTGCGCTTGGTGATTCGCTAGGAAATATTTTAAGACTTGGATATGACTAGC
Source organism: Coryphaenoides rupestris (assembly GCA_002895965.2). Lineage (NCBI taxonomy): Eukaryota > Metazoa > Chordata > Actinopteri > Gadiformes > Macrouridae > Coryphaenoides > Coryphaenoides rupestris. Next base: position 125,919 of record PIJE02001276.1, on the reverse strand, counting down.
CCTAGGGATATGTTTTATTCTCCTAAAGTAACCTCTCAGAACCAGGTGTCAACCTCTTAACACTCTTGAATCTTCTTCTCCTTCGGCAATGATCGAATGTCCACAGGAATCTATTCATCAACTAATTGATATTTTTTATTGCAGGAATTTAGCAGGGGTTCAGCAAAATGCAAAAAGTTGGCAAAAAGGGTTATGATAACAGTAAATATAATGAATGAAGCACGCTGTCCGATATTGATGAACTTATCCGGATCTCGCTAGTTGGTGAGCGCCTGCTGCTGCTTACTCGGGGTTCCAAACGCTGGTAAACTTCACAGTCTTGTTGGACTGCGGGAGACATCCTCCCCTTGATGGACCGTCGAGAAAAAAATGAAAAAATGTCTGGGGAATCGGGGCTCTGATGACTCTCAATGCACATTCACTTGTTGGCCCTTTTATACCCTCCGATGACCTCGACGTTCAATAGTAACTGCGCCACAACCCCTAAATGTAGAGCCTCCACCTGGTGGTTACAGAGGAGAACTACAACCTTTGAGACTACGTTCAATAGTAACTGCGCCACAACCCCTAAACGTAGAGCCTCCACCTGGTGGTTACAGAGGAGAACTACAACCTTTGAGACTGAGTGCTTATCCAGACATATGATATACTTGGTCTTTCTTAGGCATGTGATATACTGAACTATATGGATCCTTTGGCTATAGCAATATGCATTCAATGATTATACATATGGTAATACCTATAATGTTTCTCAATAAATTAATCATAATCATAAATCATAATTATTACATAGATATGGTCGATTATAACGACCCATAACATATAGTACATGGATATGATAAACTCACTATTACTAAATGAATCATAACACATCATGACATAGATATGATCGCTAACAATCAAACCATAACACATCACTTACTTGACTATGATAAACAACATCATGATTATACACATAGATTAGAATAATCCCACTTCACCCTTCATTCTTCCAACATCACATGGTTTTTTGGACACCGGTGAATCAACCCTACTTGACAGTGTGTGTGTGTGTGTGTGTGTGTGTGTGTGTGTGTGTGTGTGTGTGGCATGTGTGTGTGTGTGTGTGTGGTATGTGTGTGTGTGTGTGTGTGTGTGTGTGTGGTATGTGTGTGTATGTGTGTGTGTGTGGTGTGTGTGTGTGGTGTGTGTATGTGCCAATATGTCGTCCCTGTTGTTAACACACAGTCGATGTGCCACAACACACATATTAACAAGCAGTCGGCCGCTTGCTGCCCACAACGTCTTAAGATGTGATTACAGTATTACACAGAATTTGACATATTCAACATATCAAATCAAATTCATTCATTGTACGTTTGTTGTGACTAAATTGAAAATAAACAAAACTTTGTGTGTGTATGGTGTGTGTGTGTGTGTGTGTGTGTGTGTGTATAGTGTGGTGTGTGTGTATAGTGTGTGTGTGTGTGTGTGTATAGTGTGTGTGTGCGTGTGTATAGTGTGTGTGTGTGTGTGTGTGTATAGTGTGTGTGTGTGTGTGGTCCACAATGCTGACTGGTGGCGTTAGTGTTAATAGATCATGTTCATATTTGTTCTGATGTTAGCGTCCTGATATCACATGTCTTCTGCTCACAGCCCAAACCCAGACTGACAGGTTGGTAGTAGTGGTCCTCAAGTTTTTTCTCCTCAAGTTTGTATTATTTACATTTTATCCCCTAAAGTTTGTATTATTGATATTTTATCTCCAAAACTTTGTATTATTTATATTTTATCTCGGAGGAAATTAGAAATACTGAAAATATGAAATATGTATATTAAAAAGGTACTACAGTGTAATCCGCTTATAGTGATCACGTTTGTCCGGGTCAAATTGATCACTATAAGCGGTTGATTACTATAATCGAACATTTCTAATTTTCATTTTTTATGCAGATTACCATCCAATTGACATTTGTATATATAATACATTAATACATGTATAAAGCAAGTTGCCTGAAAAATACTGTACAGTCCGTACATTAACGTTACAGTACAGTTGTTTGAAACGCGATTCAAATAGCAAATTAAATGACAGCATTGCACTGTGTCGCTATAAATCAAATACACTACAGTAGGCTGGATATGTCCACAGGAATCTATTCATCAACTAATTGATAGTTTTTATTGCAGGAATTTAGCAGGGGTTCAGCAAAATGCATAGCAAAAAGTTGGCAAAAATGGTTATGATAACAGTAAATATAATTAAAGAAGCCCGCTGTCCGATATTGATTGAACTTATCCGGATTTCGCTAGTTGGTGAGCGGCCTGCTGCTGCTTACTCGGGGTTCCAAACGCTGGTAAACTTCACAGTCTTGTTGGGACTGCGGGAGACATCCTCCCCTTTGATGGACCGTCGAGAAAAAAATGAAAAAATGTCTGGGGAATCGGGGCTCTGATGACTCTCAATGCACATTCACTTGTTGGCCCTTTATACCTCCGATGACCTCGACGTTCAATAGTAACTGCGCCACAACCCCTAAATGTAGAGCCTCCACCTGGTGGTTACAGAGGAGAACTACAACCTTTGAGACTACTTCAATAGTAACTGCGCCACAACCCCTAAACGTAGAGCCTCCACCTGGTGGTTACAGAGGAGAACTACAAACTTTGAGACTGAGTGCTTATCCAGACATATGATATAACTTGGTCTTTCTTTAGGCATGTGATATACTGAACTATATGGATCCTTGGCTATAGGCAATATGCATTCCAATGATTATACATATGGTAATACCTATAATGTTTCTCAATAAATTAATCATAATCATAAATCATAATTATTACATAGATATGGTCGATTATAACGACCCATAACATATAGTACATGGATATGATAAACTCACTATTACTAAATGAATCATAACACATCATGACATAGATATGATCGCTAACAATCAAACCATAACACATCACTTACTTGACTATGATAAACAACATCATGATTATACACATAGATTATAATAATCCCACTTCACCCTTCATTCTTCCAACATCACATGTTTTTTTGGACACCGGTGAATTCAACCCTACTTGACAGTGTGTGTGTGGTGTGTTGTGTTGTTCGTGGTGTGGTGGTGTGGTGGTGTGTGTGTGTGGCATGTGTGTGGTGTGTGTGTGGTATGTGTGTGTGGTGTGTGTGTGTGTGTGTGTGGTATGTGTGTGTGTGTGTGTGTGTGTGTGTGTGTGTGTGTGTGGTGTGTGTGTGCCAATATGTCGTCCCTGTTGTCAACACACAGTCGATGTGCCACAACACACATATTAACAAGCAGTCGGCCGCTTGCTGCCCACAACGTCTTAAGATGTGATTACAGTATTACACTGAATTTGACATATTCAACATATCAAATCAAATTCATTCATTGTACGTTTGTTGTGACTAAATTGAAAATAAACGAAACTTTGTGTGTGTATGGTGTGTGTGTGTGTGTGTGTGTGTGTGTGTGAGTGTGGTGTGTGTGTATAGTGTGTGTGTGTGTGTGTATAGTGTGTGTGTGTGTGTGTATAGTGTGTGTGTGTGTGTGTGTGTATAGGTGTGTGTGTGTGTGTGGTCCACAATGCTGACTGGTGGCGTTAGTGTTAATAGATCATGTTCATATTTGTTCTGATGTTAGCGTCCTGATATCACATGTCTTCTGCTCACAGCCCAAACCCAGAGCTGTCCTGACAGGTTGGTAGTAGTGCGTCCTCAAGTTTTTTCTCCTCAAGTTTGTATTATTTACATTTTTATCCCCTAAAGTTTGTATTATTGATATTTTATCTCCAAAACTTTGTATTATTTATATTTTATCTCGGAGGAAATTAGAAATACTGAAAATATGAAATATGTATATTAAAAAGGTACTACAGTGTAATCCGCTTATAGTGATCACGTTTGTCCGGGTCAAATTGATCACTATAAGCGGTTGATTACTATAATCGAACATTTCTAATTTTCATTTTTTATGCAGATTACCATCCAATTGACATTTGTATATATAATACATTAATACATGTATAAAGCAAGTTGCCTGAAAAATACTGTACAGTCCGTACATTAACGTTACAGTACAGTTGTTTGAAACGCGATTCAAATAGCAAATTAAATGACAGCATTGCACTGTGTCGCTATAAATCAAATACACTACAGTAGGCTACTGTATGTGAAAAAACTGTATACTGTATAACTTACAGTAGTTCCACATATAATTAGGCTGTAATTTAAAGCTGTATATTGTGCCGAATAAGCCGACAGTTAGTGCAAATACTGCAGCCGCAGCTTGGCGGTTTCAGTGCATAAACCCGCAACAGTCAAAACTCGTAACAGAGCTTGAAAAAAATCTCCGTTTTTCGTTCAGAGAAAGTGACAGCAGCACCAGCGCTCACGAGCCGTTGAAGACGTGCACGCGCGAGCCGCTGTTGAAGACGTGCACGCGCGAGCCGCTGTTGAAGACGTGCACGCGCGAGCCGCTATAAATGACCGTAATTTATTAATTTCTCCAACATATGTTTTGTATAAAAGGACCCAGAATGATCACTATAAGCGGACTGCTTGATCCGCCGAATTATTTCAACAGTGTTTGTATAGGAACGATTCTGACCCAGGCTCTTTGATCCATATAAGCGGTTGATCAATATATCCGTGATCACTGTAAACGGATTACACAGTATCTGAGAGAAACATTAATTCCTTCTCATTACATCCCCCCCGTGTCCGTTAGGTGAACTGCAGCCTGCAGGAGCTGAAGTGCGTTCAGAGCTCCGTGGGTTGAGACAATAACAATCAGAAACTAATGTTAGTTCTAAATCATAAATAAGCATTGTACAAATTAAAAAGCTATAAAACAACAAGTTATTTTGGCCACATTTACCCGTGCTTACATCTCTTCCTTCCTGGAAAAACCAACCTGACTCAAATATAAAGACATCACAACTTGTTCATATACTCATAATTTAAAGTGATGTGTGCAATTTGTACCATCCTTCATGTAGTCCCTGGAGGCATTCATGATATTATGCCTCGAATATTTAGACTTTGCTTCAAATGTCCTCCGTCTCAGGAACACTTTCCTATTTCTGTATTATACAAGATGTATGAAACAAGATGGGGGGGGGGGGAACGGTTCTAGAAACACAAACACCAACAGGCCGTACAAATAAAAAGGTTTTTTTATTATAAAAGACAACATTTGTATTGACACACGAGTTTGGCACTCAGCCGAGGAACCCGACCTTCTGTCTCTTCTGGCCCAGAGACTCCTCCTGGGCGAGCAGGGTCATGAGGGGGGGCGTGGAGGGCCTTGCCCACACGCTTACCGGCCTGAGACACACGCGCGCACACGCGCACACACACACACAGCAAGAGAGTTCATTACACACAAGGTTGGAAACGTGACCATTTGGAAGTTCACAGCGCGTATCTCTGAAACGTTGCTTTACACACGCTTAAATAAACAGAGTTATCTGGAACGTGACATGTGTCACATATGAGAACCATCCATCCATCCATTTGCGTCCGCTTATCCGGGGCCGGGTCGCGGTGGCAGCCGGCTAAGCAGGGCCATCCAGGCTTCCTTCTCCCCAGCCACGCTCTCTAGTTCCTCCTGGGGGATCCCGAGGCGTTCCCAGGCCAGACGAGATATATAATCTCTCCAGCGGGTTCTGGGTCTGCCCCGGGGTCTCCTCCCAGTTGGACGTGCCCAGAAAACCTCCAAAGGGAGGCGCCCGGGGGGCATCCTAATCAGATAGGGGGCACGGTGGCACAGTGCTTGCACTGCTGCCTCACAGCAAGAAGGTCCTGGGATCGATTCCCGCCTGGGGCGCTATTAACTGTGGGGTGCCCAGGTGGGTGATCTCCCGGCCTTTCTGTGTGGAGTTTGCATGTTCTCCCCGTGCTCCGCGGGGTCTCCTTACGGAGTAAAAGAACCCCAAATAAAAAACATGTGAAGATCGCCTCTCCTGTCCACATCCCTGACCAAGATGTGGACGTACAACCTGGAGCTGCTGGTCCCCGGGCGCCGTCGAGATGGCTGCCCACTGCTCCTGCTGCCCCTGGAGGGGTTAAATGCAGAGGACACATTTCCAGGGGCCACCCTCCCTGCATGCGCGTGTGTGTGTTGCCACCACTTCCCGCTGTGTGTTGTGTGACCAATACGTGTGGACCAATAAAGATCTTCTTCTCTTCTTTAGATGCCCGAACCACCTCAGCTGACTCCTTTCGATGCGGAGGAGCAGCGGCTCTACTCCGAGCTCCCTCCGGATGTCTGAGCTTCTCACCCTATCTCTAAGGCTGAGCCCAGCCACCCTGCGGAGGAAACTCATTTCGGCCGCTTGTATCCGCGATCTCATTCTTTCGGTCACTACCCAAAGCTCGTGACCATATGAGAACTAACTATTTATAATCTATACATACATCCATGCATGCATACGTACGTACAAACATACCATATAAAATACAAAGTGATGCACATAGTGAGTTCAGATACGTTATTAAGGGGCAGGTAGGTGTTAAGGCTCCTACATACTTGGTACTAATCCCCATCCCTACCCCTTAAGCTTTGTCGTGACCTCTCACCTCCGTCATCTCGAAGACGCTCTCGGGGTCGAGGCTGCCCCCGCCCACCTTCCTCATGCACGTGCACGCGCCTGCGGGCGTGACCGCCATGATGAGACTGGCCACCGAGCATGCCTTCTCCTGCAGAGTGGAGTCCACCACGTACCTGGGCCCCACCTGGACACACACACACTCTTCTATTACAGTATTACAGTGAAGGGTGTGTGTGTGTGTGTGTGTGTGTGTGTGTGTGTGTGTTGCTGACCGTGTAGTGCTACAGTATTAGAGTACTGCAGTATTAGAGTACTACAGTACCTTGCACAGGGTGACGATGCAGGGAACGTTCTCCACGTTGAGTCTCACGCTGTCATAAGGGTCGTCCGACAGCTCGATCTCCGTTCCGCCCTCCTCCGCCTCCGAGATCAGCACCTTTGGAATCCTGACCAAATACAGAACAGGATACAATCGCTATTAAATCATAATTAATGAAGTCGTTGATAATTGATCCATCATTAGCAATTTGGGGAAAAACATTTTCTCTATCACAAGGGAGAAAATTCAAAAACTGGTCAATACTTAATTATTCCCAGATTCCTGGGACTAACCTCAGACTAGTAACCCCAGTGAAACCCCACCAGTCTACTCACTTGGTGTTGAACAGTGCTGCCTTTATCGCTATGGAGATGGCGTCGTAGAGATTCCCGTCACACTGGAGGAGCTGTGGACACGAGAACAACAACCACAGAATGTTGTCGCGATAGCAACCAGGTCATACTGTTGCATCCACACCATAGCAACCAGATCACACTGTTGCAGCTACACCATAGCAACAACACTGTACTGTAGCTTCCACACCATAGCAACCACACCACAGCAACCAGTGTACTACACCGCCAGAGGAACCCACCAGCACGTCGACGTAGAGCAGCCAGCAGTGTTCCCCGGGGCTGATGCAGAGGCTGCGCAGGTCCAGGCTCAGCTTGTTGTTGAACACCCGGTACAGCGTGTTGGTCAGCTCCATGCCCAGCTCCTCCCCCCCGCGACCCTCGAACCTGGGGGTCGCGTTCGCAGAGCTGATGACGAGAGAGAGAGAGAGAGAGAGAGAAAGAGAAGATAAGGTAAAATGTGTTGTAAGGAACTGTTGGGAAGTGGCAAGCAGATATAAGTTTCAAGTTTGTTTATTGTCATTCATTTGTGTACCGTGTAGATGAATGAATGACAATAAACAAACTTGAACTGCATAGTTTATGACAAGCATTTGGTCCGATACCGACGTTATGGTGTCAGGACAAGATAAGAGAGTGAACTGCAATGAATATTCCAAAACATAAAGGCATAGAGGTTAAGAAACACGCTGGCTTGGATAACAAGGAGGAAGACTTATATTAATAAACCTGCAGTTATTAATGACACTGTAATTAAATGCATTGTTCAGTTTAACTGTTCATTCTTTTATACTCACCAATCAACAAAGAACTCCAGATATCCCTCGTCTGGGGCCGCTGGTCTCGGCTTCCCCAGCTCTGCCTTGACGCCCACCAACACCGCAGTGTGGCCCTAGACACACACACACACACACACACACACACACACACACACATACACACAAATATATAGTATAGTGTATATATATAGTTATATGATATATAGTCATAGATCCACGTCTGACAGAGAGTAGGGTGCTTAATGCAGTACCAGAGACACAGTAGGGTGCTTAATGCAGTACCAGAGACAGTACCAGAGACATTAGGGTGTTAATACCAGAGACAGTACCAGAGACATTAGGGTGTTAATACCAGAGACAGTACCAGAGACAGTAGGGTGTTAATACCAGAGACAGTACCAGAGACATTAGGGTGTTAATACCAGAGACAGTACCAGAGACATTAGGGTGTTAATACCAGAGACAGTACCAGAGACAGTAGGGTGTTAATACCAGAGACAGTACCAGAGACATTAGGGTGTTAATACCAGAGACAGTACCAAAGACAGTAGGGTGTTAATACCAGAGACAGTACCAGAGACATTAGGGTGTTAATACCAGAGACAGGACCAGAGACAGGACCAGAGACAGTAGGGTGTTAATACCAGGGACAGGACCAGGGACAGTACCAGGGACAGTACCAGAGACAGGACCAGAGACAGTACCAGAGACAGTACCAGAGACAGGACCAGGGACAGCACCAGAGACAGTACCAGAGACAGGACATGGGACAGGACCAGGGACAGTATCAGGGACAGTACCAGAGACAGGACCAGAGACAGGACCAGGGACAGGACCAGAGACAGGACCAGAGACAGGACCAGGGACAGGACCAGGGACAGTACCAGAGACAGGACCAGAGACAGGACCAGGGACAGGACCAGAGACAGGACCAGAGACAGGACCAGGGACAGGAGGGTGTTTAACGTACCAGGGTCACTTTAGCCGAGCCGTCTGTGTTGGACACCACGTCGGTCTCCATCTCGACGTGTCTGTAGTCCTCACAGCTCCGGCCGTCCACTCGTAGATCATCCTGGAGAAAAGAGAAATAAAAACATTAAAAAATCAACAACAACAACAACAACCACAGAGACCTGGTAGGTGCGGAAACATCCAGAACCCGTCCATTTATGATCAATAACAGACATTAGAAGTGATTTAATTGAATATAACCGATAACTGATCAGCGAACCATACCCTGATCCCGTGGAGAACGTAGACCTTCTCAGCCTCACTCAGCTGCACCGCCGCCATGCTGCCTGACACGTGACTCCGGGGGGGTGTGTCTCTCTGTGTGTGTGTGTGTGTCTCTGTGTGTGTGTGTGTCGCCTGATGATTGCGTCACAGCAGCAAACGTTTTTTTTCTGTTTATTTTAGTTTTTAAATGGTTCTTTCAATGATGAATTGAAAATTGCAGAAAAATAAATAAAGTACTTATGTTAAAAATTAAAATAATCTGTTTTATCTCAGTGGGATCTAATTGGGTGGGAGATGTTTTGAAAATATCATGTTTTTGTGCTTTTGTTCTTTTTTTGTAATAGTTTTGAGTTTTTTGTGTTTTAGTGTTTCATAATAGGGTTTGATTTTAGGGTTAGGGTCTCCTATTAGGGTTAGGGTTTAATATTACGGTTAGGGTTATAGTCAGGGCTAGGGTTAGGGTTAGGGTCTGTAGTAGTAGTCTATGGTGTGTAGTGGGACACAGTTTAGGACGCAGCCGCTGATCTGGAGTCAGATCTCCAGGCAGATCCAGAGGTTGCCAGGTTCGGACGCGGGAAGTTGCCAGGTTCGGACGCGGGAGGTTGCCAGTTTCGGGCGCAGAGGTTGCCAGGTTCGGACGCACAACCCCCGACGGAGGACAGGAGGAGGAGACACTTCCTGGTCGGCTGCTGCCTGGTCGTGATCTGGTTCTTTAGTGATCAGCTTTACGAGCGGATCTTTATCTTCGTGTTCCGCGCTACCGGGGCCTCCGCGAGAAGGAGCCGGGGGAAGCAGCGTCGAACCCGGGCTGGAGGAACCCGCGGGTCCGCCGGAGGAGCAGGAGGAGCAGGAGGAGCCGGAGGAGCAGGAGGAGCCGGAGGAGCAGCTCCGGACCCAGTGGATGGTTTAAAGTTTAAAGTGAGACTTTATAATCTACTAAACATTGAAACTAACGCGTGTTTTATATACACAACACAGTATTAAGTATTAATATTATATTATTCATACTAATAATTATAATAATTATAAAAATATATATAATTGTATTATTAGTGTTATATTATTAATACTAATAATTATAAAAATATATATACTTATGTTATTAGTATTAATATTATATTATTAATACTAATAATTATAATTATAAAAGAATATATAATTATATTATTAGTAATATGTCATTAATATATTAAACACATTAGAATTCAATTCAATTCATTGTTATTTGTATAGCCCTTAATCACAAGACAGGCCACATTATTATTATTTTGGGCCAAAAGTGATTGATGACATTTATAGAAATGCTTTGGTCGCTGCTTTAATAAGACCTACAACCTCACACATTACATTTAGTGTCTAAACTATTTAATTTTATATTTAGCCAACACTTTCCTTAACTTTCCTCCAGTCTGGTTACCAAACAGCCGCTCCTGGTGATGAATCACAGAAATGTGAACTATTGTATTTCCTCCTCTTACAACACACTCTCTGTACTCAGATGTCAACGTCTTAGTTTCACTGAATAAAGTGAATAAAGAGTTGAACTGAAGATGGACCACAATGAAGCTGTGACCTCACAATCTATAAATCCATTTACACATGTTTTTATTATTTGTAATTTTGCTGGTGGTGCACACATGAAACGTGCCGGTTCTATGTAAATAGATGGTAAATGGTGTGTATTTAAATGACTGGTCATAGAGAGAGAGACAGAGAGACAGAGAGAGAGAGAGAGGGGGAGAGGGGGGGGTTCACCTCGCCAGGTATCAGCTGTGACGTCACCTGAGGGGGGCGGAGCGTCTGTGCTCAGTATGAGTCACTAGCGCCGCCCCCAACTACAGTCCTCATCATGTGACACCAGGTTACAAGGTTAATAGAATCTCCCTTCTCGCCCCCTGACTCACATTCACACACCGACGACGGTGTCAACCATGCAAGATAACAACCAACACATCAGGAGCAGGTAGGGTTAGGTGGCGTCTTGCTCAGGGACACCTCCACGAATCGAACCGGCAACCTTCCTGCTGCCAGACAACTGCTCTTACCTCCTGAGCTTCTGCCGCCCTTACTAATCACTTCCTTCTCTCCCATTCTTAATTTCCTCTCCCTCCTCCTTCCCCCGTCAGTATGTGGGCGTGGCCTCCCCGGTTCTAGCGAGAGATGAAGAGCTCCTCCTCCTCCTCCCACCGTACCCGGGACATCGAGCGTCTGGCCGGGTACCTGCGCCCGGAGCACTGCGCCCAGCCGCCGCCGCGCTCGGGGCCGGCGGGCGCCTTGTGGTTCATCTGGGACGGGTGCGGCATCACGTGCGGCGTCATCACCTGGCTGCTGGTGCTCTACGCGCAGTTCGTGGTGGCCTTCGTCATGCTGCTGCCCGCCAGGAACCCGCTGTACAGCCTGGTGAACGGCGCGCTCTTCAACAGCCTGGCCGTGCTGGCGCTGGCCTCACACGCCCGCGCCATGTGCACCGACCCGGTCAGAGCCCCGCCACGAGAAACACCAGCATCATCATCATCATCATATTAATAATCATACATTTGAGTTATTTATTGAACTATTGATCTGTAGTTTGAAAATAGCATCTCTCTCTCTCTCTCTCTCTCTCTTCTCTCTCTCTCTCTCTCTCTCTCTCTCTCTCTCTCTCTCTCTCTCTCTCGCTCTCTCTCTGGGAAAAGCCTGAGAGAGACACTCTCTTGCCTGAGAGAGACACTCTCACTCGAGAGACACTCTCTCGAGTGTCTCTCTCTCGACCTTCTCTCTCTCTCTCTCAGGGACAAGCCTCTGAGTGTCTGTGTGTCTCGACCCTCTCTCTCTCCAGGGGGCGGTGCCTAAGGGGAACGCCACCAAGGAGTTCATCGAGAGCCTGCAGCTGAAACCGGGTCAGGTGGTCTACAAGTGTCCCAAGTGCTGCAGCATCAAGCCCGACCGCGCCCACCACTGCAGGTACACGGAGAGGGGCTGGGGGCGGGGTCTCTGTAGGGGCGGTACTTATTCTGATTGGGTGAGGTGACGTCAGCGATCGTCTACGAGGAGATGCTGGGCTGTTGTCAGGTGTCTTTCATCGCCTCTCCTCCTTGCTCCCCTTATTCCTCCCCCTCTTTTCCTCCTCTTTGCTCTGCTCCTCCCCTTTTCATCCTCCTCCTGTGTGTGTGTGTGTGTGTGTGTGTGTGTGTGTGTGGTGTGTGTGTGTGTGTGTGTGTGGTAACAGAGCATATGTTGCTCCCCTGCCTCCAGACCTCCCTCTGGTAATGAGGAGCTCTTCCCGGGCTGTCTGGGCCTGGGAGAGCAGCTCCAACACTGCAGTTCTATTGAAAAGATCTTCTAATCTGTAGTTATATTAAAAAGTGTGTGTGTGTGTGTGTGTGTGTGTGTGTGTGTGTGTGTGTGTGTGTGTGTGTGTGTGTGTGTGTGTGTGTGTGTGTGTGTGTGTGGTGTGTGTGTGTGTGTGTGTGTGTGTGTGTGTGTGTGTGTGTGTGTGTGTGTGTGTCCACAGTGTGTGTAAACGCTGCATCAAGAAGATGGACCACCATTGCCCCTGGGTGAACAACTGTGTCGGAGAAAACAACCAGAAATACTTTGTGCTCTTCACCGTGAGTGAAGACACATGCACACACACCACACACACACACACACACACACACCTCTGTTCCACCCCAGAATCAGCAGTTTTCTGTCCCTGGTTTCAGATGTACATCGCGCTCGTATCCCTCCACGCTCTGGTCCTAGTGGCATTCCATTTCTTCTTCTGCTTTGAGGCCGACTGGACCAGTAAGTCACCACCGATTCTAATTAAACACGTGTATTATAATCAGTTATTTAATACTAAAGGTTAGCTGGTGATCATGTTGAACAGGGGTGAGGGGTCAGGGGTTAGGGTTCGACACTTTCTGGTGAAAGGTTACAAGACGGCACACAAGATATCTTCAAAGTTCCTCTAGACGACACAAAAGAGGTTTCCCAGAGGGAGGAGTCTAGAGCCAGGTGTGGTGTGTCCATATAAGGTCATGTAACCACAGGTGAGTGCCGCCAGGTGTCTCTAATCCAGGCTGGACCACAGCGGCTGTTGATTGACACCGACAGGTAAACCCTGGCCGGTGTGACTGCTCCCCTTTTTTTTGGTCCGCAGAGTGAAGGCTTACTCCCCGCCGGCGTACAGTCATCCTCCTCATCCTCCTCTGCTTCGAAGGCCTCCTCTTCTTCCTGTTCACCTCCGTCATGTTCGGCACACAGGTGCACTCAATCTGCTCCGACGAGACCGTGAGTGTTCCCGCCTAACGCCACGCCTTACTGTTCACCAGATAGCCCCGTCCCCCTCCTCCTCAGCGATAGGCTAGACTAGTGGGGCTATGAAGGAAGGGGGCGGGGCTTGGAGGCCGGCGCCAGAGCTCGGTAGGTTGACGGACAGCCCTCCTATACTCTAGTACCACCCCCCCCCCCGCCCGATATCGGCCAGTTCTATGGAACTATATGAGGTAGAAGGCGAATTGGGGCGTCCGATTTGTTCTGATCCCAGAGCACTTCTGAGGAGGCATACAGAGGCCTTAAGGGTTGGAACCCCCTCTCTGTGTGCAGGTCAGAAGGTTAAAGGTCGCCTCTCTGTGTCTCCCTCCAGGGCATCGAGCAGCTGAAGAAGGAGGAACGGCGCTGGGCCAAGCGTTCCCGCTGGATGAACATGAAGCTGGTGTTTGGACATCCCTTCTCCATCTCCTGGCTCAGCCCCTTCGCCACGCCTGACCACGGCAAGGCCGACGTCTACCAGTACATCGTCTAGGAACCGGACACCAGGACCCCCGCCGGACCAGGGTGGACCGGGTCGCAGTCCAGCCCGGGGGTCCCGGGAGGGGGGAGGGGGTTCTAAAACTCATGATGTGTAGCAGAAGGGGATTGGACGATCTCTCCAAGGCTGGATCTTTAAAAAGGGGCGTGGACTAAACCTTCTTCTTTTTTTCCCCTGAACATTTTTTTCATGGTTTCATTGTTTAATTTTTTTGTGGGGTTTTTTGTCTAACATTTACGTTTTCTGTATATCTCGTGTTCATCTATATATATATTTTTTATCCAATGCAAAAAATAACATTGAAGCGCAATACACTCGACATTCTATAATTTATCCAATCCGATTTCTTCACCAGCAGCTGTTTTTAGTTGTTGTTGTTGCTGCTGCCGACATCGCAAAGCACTTGAGAACGGTTCTGGTCGAACAGAAACCGTTCCGTGTCTTTGTGGTTGAATGACTCCCTGATCCTCGTGGGTGTTCTAGAACCTTGGTGCTCTAGAATGTTCCCGGTCGTAGTCTTCCGACAACCGTGACTGTGACGTTTGTGTCTCTGTTCCTGCTTGCTGGAAGTTCTGCCTTGACTTCATCGTGGCGGAGGTCGTGCAATGGAGTTGTTATCTCGTGGGTCGATGGCTCCACCTTTTCGAACCGTGGGCGTCTGGTGTGGACTTTGGTCTTGCAGAGTTCCGGCTTCCTTATCGAGGCGTTCAGATAATCAACGCTTTCTCGGTCAGCAGCTGTCCTCACACCCTCGCACACATCTCCTCACACCCACCGACAACCTCAGGAACACAAGGTCCTGGGGGTCAGAGGTCACACGGTCTCCTCATGTTGACCTGGCCATGACCCCTCGACCATGACCTCTGTGCAAGGCACGCAAGCGGCTGCTAGCGAGAGTGTCAAACACAGAGGACACATTTCCGTGTTGGGGGTCGATCTGTGTACCGGCCTGCAGCAACGGTTCCAGGCCGAGAGCGACGGTTCCAGACCTGGACTGGAGGACCCAGGGCTGGCCTGGAGTGACGGTTCCAGGCCTAGAGCAACAGTTCCAGGCCTGGACTGGAGGACCCAGGGCCGGCCTGGAGATGCTCGTGTTCTAGTCGGGCTCCAGGTGTAGGCCGCAGTACCTGAGGGGTGTTGGGTCTGCGTTCCCCGTGGGTCCGATCGCCGGTGGTCATGTTTTGTATTATGGGCACGTAAAGTGTTTTTGTTTTGCTACTTGAAGAATCCTGAAATGCCTTTTTTAAACATTGGGGTACGACATGAGTTTGTTGTGCCGATGTGTATTACGGTTTAAAATGCTTTTTAAAAGTGTATTTAAAAGCTAGGGGACAAAGCTCAGCCACACCACTTAGAATCAGAGCCGAATCGCAGGATTAAATCACCTCCCAATTGACAGACTGAGATTAAATCACATTTCAACGGAACCCGAACCTCAACCCTGGAAACATACGTTCATTATTTGCTGTCGTCGCGGACAATCGGATGATGTCAGGCTATCCCATAATATTCTAAACTTAAAGAGGGCATATTAGACCACCAGGTGTGTGTGTTTAGCCATTGCAAGCCGTTTCACAATTGTCATGTGACTACCGTCTAGTGACATCACAAGTGGGAATGTCTACAGCGTTGTACGATTACTAGAGCAGTCTCATCCCACTTGTGATGTCACTAGACGGTGGTCACATGGCAATTGTGAAACGGCTTGCAATGGCTAATCACACTCACACCTGGTGGTATAATATGTCCCTTTTAACACACATGGGTCACAACCTGGTAAATGTAAAAGTTAAAATAACCCAGTTTGACATGCCACCGTTCTCAGCTACTCTGGAAAGCCTTACATTGAATGCTAAATGTGTTGCCAAATGTTTTAAAAAAAAGTGCTTTGGAACCAAGTGGTCATTTCTCTGTTGGAAATAGTGTGTGTGAATGCCACTTATTATTGGATTATTTTTATTATCTATCTTTTTTGGGTGAATCTTGTTCAAATGAAATAAAATGTCCGAGTAACCCTTCCACGAAATGTACCAGTTGTTGGAATTTAATGACTGAAGTCGAATGCTTGTGTTGTGATGCCCCATGTGGTGACATAGGAGCAGTTAGGGTTAGGTGGTGTCTTGCTCAGGGACACTTGGCTAGGAGGGGGAGCCCGGGGATCGAACCAGCAACCTTCCTGTTGCCTGACAATCGCTCTTAACTCCTGAGCTACTGCCCCCCCCCCATGTCCACCTCTGAGGCTGATGATGGGATAGACCAAGCTACCAGTTGGGACGGTCCACGGCGAGAAATGAGAGAAGTGTTGAACACGAAGCGATCACAGTTTCATCACTTTATTAAATGACACCATATCATACACACAGTAGTGACATACACAACAGTGGTTTCTCTCTACTCCTCCTCCACCTCTTCGTCGTCGTCAGCTCAGAGCAACACAGCATCACAACGAAGAAGATAAAAGTTTAAATAAAATAAAAATAATCAAGTGTTGTAACTGTCAGGTGACTACTAACCTACAGTGGTGTCATAGAGGAGGTGCTGCCTTGACCACGGCCCCCAAACTAATACAAAAGTTTTACGTGAGGTAATGACGTGTTTTACTTCTTCTAAAAAAAAAAAGAAAAAGAATAAAAATGGAGAAAGATCCACTGTGACCCCGGGAACAAACATGATACCATAGCAACCGTCTCCCCCAATGAGGGAGGGAGGGGAGGGAGAGGAGGAGGAGAGAGATCCTGAACCAACATGGAGGGAGGAGGGAGGAGAACGCAGACTGGAATTTTTTCTTTTCACGTTGGCTATTTACACTCTGCCTCGTAGGGACGCCAGGAAACAGAAGACATATTTACACAAACAAAAAGAAAGGCAACAAAAAACCCAACAAAAAAACAAGTACTCCGTTTCAGTCATGACACAATCATGAGAAATAAAATACAAAATAAAAAGATATAAACACTTATCAACAGAGCACAAATTAAAAATCAGGTCATATTTACACATGTGCAATGAGAGGGGGGGGGGGGTGGGAGAGAGATTGAGAGAGAGAGGATGGCTTCTGCACTCCAGGAGGGACAAGGGGCGTTATTCATGTCCCCGGAGCGGCGCGGGCAGGCGGGGTTCGCACCGCTTCGCAGCTCCGCTTCAAGGCTCCAAGTGAGACAACAATCAACCCGGCGCGGCCCGGGAGGCGAATCCAACGCACCCGCTGAGAATCTCTGCATTTACTTTATGTTTATCGTTACGTTTGAATTTCTGTTGTCACACGAGAGGAGGGGAGGGGGGGCAGGATCAAATTAAATTAAACATAAAATGACAAAGTAAAAAAAATAAAAACACGTGCTACCTTGGTGGGGGGCGGGGCATGGTGGGGGAGGGGGGCGGGGCATGTCAACTCCAGTCAATTTTCCCACCCCCCCAAAAAAATGACAGCAAAAATAAAAAAGGCAGAATACAAACTGGTCGTGGTCGCCACAACATTTTCTCAATAAATAAATAAAAAAAGACATTTAAATGTTTCTACATTTAAAATTAAAAAAGGACACGTTATATTTCTCCAGAGGACCCGCCCTCTGCCGTTAAATCACACACTAGCAGCTAGACCAACGGAAACACACTACCGCGTGTGTGTGTGTCAGAGTGTGTGTGTGTGTAGTGTACAAGTCTTGTAGTTTTACACCCTGTCAAATAGTGAATACGTGGTTTTTTTTCCATGTGTAGTGCATTTGTGTGTCTGTAATGTGTGTGTGTGTGTGCCTGTATGTATGTATGTATGTGTGTATGTGTGTGTGTGTGTGTTGTATAAAATGGGGCGTGAACAGGGCGGGAAAGCGAGAACGAGAGTGTGTGTGTGTGTGTGTGTGTGTGTGTGTGTGTGTGTGTGTGTGTGTGTGTGTGTGTGTGTGTGTGTGTGTGTGTGTGTGTGTGTGTGTGTGTGTGTACGAGTGTGTGTGTGTGTGTGTGTGTGTGTGTGTGTGTGTGTTAGCATCGGGGATTCAGATGCTGTTCAGGGACCCGGGTACAGAGCTGTGCTGAGACGAGTCGGAACCGGAACCATCTGCAGCAGGAGAGACCAGCAGAGTCCAGGAGAGACCGGCGGACCAGGAGAGACCGGCAGGTCAGCAGAGATTGGTGGACCAGGAGAGACCGGCAGGCCAGGAGAGACCGGTAGACCAGAAGAGACCGGTAGACCAGGAGAGACCGGTGGACCAGGAGAGACCGGCAGACCAGGAGAGACCGGCAGGCCAGGAGAGAGAGAGAAGAGACACAGGTCCGTCAAGGTACTTTTGGAACCACTGGACCGTGACCGGTATCCCAGCCAGAGACACGGTTCACAGGAGCTCGCCGAGGTCGGAGCGTGAAGGGAGGGCCGGGAGGAGGCGGGGCTAGGGACATGTCAATCAAGCGTGCCTCAGGTGTGTAGGTGTGTGTGTGTGTGTGTGTGTGTGCTGACCGGCGGCGCCGTAGTTGAAGAGGGGGGGCAGGTCACGGCCGCTGGGCAGCCGGGCGCTGGGCTGACGCAGCTCGTCGAAGAAGGCGTGGCTGCAGGCCTCCAGCGGCGAGAAGCGCGTAGCCGGGGTGTACTCCAGCAGGCGGGAGCACAGGGCGATGGCCTCTGGGGGCGTCCGCGGCTTGAACACCTGCGGGGGGGGGGGGGGCTCACGGTTAGGTGGCTCGTAGTGTCACCACATACAGTAAGTCTGGTACCAGGATGTAAGTCTCGTACGGCAGCGAGGTCTGTACCTTGGTCCAGGGGTGAGCCTTGATCTGGGGGAACTTGAACTCTGTGTAGTTGGGGTTCATCTCTCTGATCTGCTCCCGGGTCGGGGTGCCCAGCACCTGCAGGAGGAGGAGGAGAGGGGGGAAGGGAGGGGGGCGTACGCCACATGTCACTCAGAACCCCGAACTCTTCACGGTTCTGGCTCCGCAGTGGTGGAATGAGCTCCCGGCTCATGTCAGGACGGCCGAGTCGCTCGCCAGCTTCCGCAAGAGACTCAAGACCCACCTGTTCAGAGTTCACCTGGACTCTACATAACCCCGCCCCCTCCTTAACAAGAGACTCAAGACCCACCTGTTCAGAGTTCACCTGAACTCTGCATAATCCCTGCCACCCTCCTGTGATATTCCCAGCACTAACCTGCCTGTTTGTACGTCTTGGCATTTATTAATGGCACTTAGCATTGTTGTTTCGTTCTCAGATGTTGTATCACACTTAGAATCACACGCCTGCCCAGCTACTTATGCAGGCAACTTAGCAATTATGAAACTCGTTCTATTCGTCTCGTAAATATGAATGCTCGAAACCTGTTCTATTCTTATCTTTATGTACCACAGTGATATATTGCTCTCTCTCCTTCAAGAAATGTACTCTTTGTAAGTCGCTTTGGATAAAAGCGTCTGACAAATGCCCTAAATGTAAATGTAAATGTAAATGTAAATGTAATGTAACCTCACCCCATAACACCCTTAAAAAGGTTTAGCTAGACGTTACCCATTTGCCTTGAACCTGGGGACAACGTTCTTACAATATTCACCGGTCACCAGCTAGTCCCGCGGGTTAGCTTAGCTCGCCCTACCTTGATGATCTCGACCAGCTGGTCCACGCCACTGTCGCCGGGGAAGATGGGTTGTCCCAGCAGCAGCTCGGCGAGCACGCAGCCCGCCGACCAGATGTCGATGTTGGCCGTGTAGTCGGTGGCGCCGAAGATGAGCTCTGGGGCGCGGTAGTAGCGCGAGCAGATGTACGACACGTTGGGCTCGCCGCGCACCAGCTGCTTGGCACTAGGGGGCGACGAGGGGGCGGGGCCTCGGGTTAGATTCACGTTCACCTTTAAACCCCGATTGATTCACTTTCACTTTAGGTCCTGAGAATTCGGTTTCACTTTCAGATGAAATCTGAAACCGTACAGTGGATTGCGTAAATGAAGGTTATGTTACGTTACGTTAAGTGACCACCAGCACTCCCCCTCCAAGTCCACCTCACCTGCCGAAGTCGCAGAGCTTGAGCACGGCGGTCTCGGGGTCAACCAGCAGGTTCTGGGGCTTGATGTCTCGGTGGCACACGCCCTGCGAGTGGATGTAGGCCAGGCTGCGGAACAGCTGGTACATGTACACCTGGAGAGAGAGAGAGAGAGAGAGAGAGAGAGAGAGAGAGAGAGAGACACGCCCCCAAGCAGAGTCAGTCACCACGGCAACGCAGGACAACAGGCCGGCAGCCACCCCGCAACACGCCAACGCAGTTAGCGTTGAACCAAAGAGATCGTGAAATAAGTTCAACGGTGCATGTTGCATTTACAGAAACCTAAACAGTTGATTATGTTCCAGATGATCACAAACGTTCTTTAATTCAAATTCCCATGAGAAGAGAGTGTAGTTTGTAATAATAATGCGGATAAGGAAGTTCTCACCCACACGTCTAAGCCACTCAATGAATGTAGATGACACATTGGTAATGATGAAACCCTGACACGGAGTGTCCACTCCCGGCGGACCGGAGGCTGCCCACCTTCACGTAGATGATGGGGATGATGCTCTTGGCCTTGTTGAAGTGCCTCGCCACCCGGTACACCGTCTCTGGCACAAAGTCCAGCACCAGGTTCAGGTACACCTCGTCCTTCTGCAAGGAGAAGGGAAGAAGAGAACCCCTCAGTCAGTCTCACAGGACTGGTCTAGAGCCTCGTTCGCCCCAGTCGTACCCCCGTCCAGTCGTACGAACCTTCTCTCCGCTGGAGTAGAAGAAGTATCTGAGGCGGACGATGTTACAGTGGTCCAGCTTCCTCATGATCTGCAGCTCACGGTTCTGCAGGAGAGACCAGAGACACACGGACACGTCTGGGGGAGGCCGACCAACAACAACAACAACAACAACAACAACGTCAACAACAACAACAACTCAGGACGGACCACAAGACATAGCTTGGACCTGAGGCCACAGTGGAAAGGTAGGTAGGGAGCTCGGCAGGTGTGTGGGCAGGTAGATGGGTGTCAGTAGACAGGTGACAGTCAGCTGTAGATAGGTAGACGGGTGTCAGTAGACGAGTGACAGTCAGGTGTAGATAGGTAGACAGGTGACAGTCAGGTGTAGATAGGTAGACGGGTGTCAGTAGACGGGTGACAGTCAGGTGTAGATAGGTAGACGGGTGTCAGTAGACGGGTGACAGTCAGGTGTGGACAGGTAGACAGGTGTCAGTAGATAGGTGTAGGGGAGAGCTTCAGGGGGGGTTCTGGACGGACCTTGAACCTCTTGTCCTGCAGAACCTTCTTGATGGCCACCAGCTCCTGGCTGTCCATGAGGCGCGCCTGGTAGACCACGCCAAACGACCCGTGGCCAATCACCTGTTAGCGTCACACAGGAGGAGAGCTTTACTACCAGGTTACCTTGCACATACAGTACAAGGACACTCAGACAGGTGAGGGTTCCACTGTTAGCCCAAGCACTGCGCACCCCCCCCCCGGCTCACCTTGATGTCGGTGTAGGACACCTCCTGGGGTCTGTCCGGACCCTGGCCGGGCGTGGCCACCACGGTAGTCACCTTCCCACTGTCTCCTAGGCAACGACAACAAGAAAAGGTGATTGGTTAATGGTTATTAGGGGGCCGTCTTAACTTCTTTCGACCAATCCTACGCCACCGTATCTCCCATGGTGGCCATTAATAAACCCTGCGACCGGCCACAGCTGGAAAACGTTTTAGAATCGATGTGCTGGTCAAACCAGGTGTGGGAGACACTCTGGGGTCATGAGGTCACCAGGAGACCGAGGGGCCGGGGACCCCCCTCACCTGGCCGGCCGCCTGACAGGTGAGCTCTGGAGGAGGAGAAGGAGGAGTACGAGCTGCCCCAACATCTGGGTCAGCTCTCAACTGGGCCGTTAGCCTAATTAGGTTAATGACGACCTTGCGACAGCCGCTAACGAGGGGAGCACGCACACACACACACACACACCTCCAGAAGGATTGAACCTGTCAAATGTCAGAATACTCACAAACAAATCAAATGTTTAAGAATGGACACTGGAACCTAGCTAAATTAGGTTATCAGAGGAGACATTTCATTATTTAAAACCTCATTATTGACCACTGTCCTGTCCTGGGCTGTCACCCTAACCACTGCACTGTCCTGGGGTGTCACCCTAACCACTGCACTGTCCAGGGGAGTCACCCTAACCACTGCACTTTCCTGGGGCGTCACCCTAACCACTGCACTGTCCAGGGGAGTCACCCTAACCACTGCACTTTCCTGGGACGTCACCCTAACCACTGCACTGTCCAGGGGTGTCACCCTAACCACTGCACTGTCCAGGGGTGTCACCCTAACCACTGCACTGTCCTGGGGTGTCACCCTAACCACTGCACTGTCCTGGGGCGTCACCCTAACCACTGCACTGTCCAGGGGCGTCACCCTAACCACTGCACTGTCCAGGGGCGTCACCCTCACCACTGCACTGTCCAGGGGTGTCACCCTAACCACTGCACTGTCCTGGGGTGTCACCCTAACCACTGCACTGTCCAGGGGTGTCACCCTAACCACTGCACTGTCCTGGGGTGTCACCCTAAACACTGCACTGTCCAGGGGTGTCACCCTAACCACTGCACTGTCCAGGGGTGTCACCCTAACCACTGCAGTGTCCAGGGGTGTCACCCTCAGCACTGCACTGTCCAGGGGTGTCACCCTCACCACTGCACTGTCCTGGGGTGTCACCCTAACCACTGCACTGTCCAGGGGTGTCACCCTAACCACTGCAGTGTCCAGCTCACCCAAATTCCCCGCCTGGGATTAATACAGCTGTGTAACTTGTCCGGACGAACCTCGCCAGACGACAAACATAATAATGAACGCGCCGTCCCCAGTGGACGCCAGCAGACACGACCCGAGTCAGGAGGGACGGTATGAAGTCGAGTCGGACGGTCAGCGAACGGAAACGCTTAGCGAGCGTCTCGTAACCGCGGGCGACTGTTGCCCTTGACGCCCACTCGTCTACATCTGAGCTAATGAAAGACTTGGTGTGTGCGTGTGTGTGTGCCACACATACACATACACACAATCTGCTCACATTCAGGCTCACCGTCTCTCAGCCCAGAGAGAGCGAGACCCTCGCCATCAAGACATCATGATGTAGGACATCGGTTGAAGTGCAGTAGTGGGACACACGCATGCACGCACAAA
The DNA here is from genome assembly GCA_002895965.2 of Coryphaenoides rupestris. Taxonomy (NCBI): domain Eukaryota; kingdom Metazoa; phylum Chordata; class Actinopteri; order Gadiformes; family Macrouridae; genus Coryphaenoides; species Coryphaenoides rupestris. The sequence continues at coordinate 102,735 of PIJE02001276.1, read as the reverse complement.
CATTTACTCAAGGAAGCATAATAGCCTTGGCATCAACACATTCATATCGGCAGTGTACTTTTATATATATATATTTCTATCGGACTGTGGCCCAGATACCAATCCAGCCGTTAATTCAATGATCAATGAAACCGTGCGCCACTGCTAGAGGAAGCTGCTAGCTCAGTGGGAGGAGCCACGAGTCTGACCAATCACAGCCGCACATACTGTCTCCTGGTTCCTGTGCATTCTATTCTTATTGTCCGTCATCGGGAATCTGCTGTTTTACCCGATTTTCCATGAACGACAATTTTCCATTTCCATGCAATGTAATTAGGCTAAGTAGAAATAAAATAATCAATATTAAAATCGATACGTACATGGTTACAATGGTTTAATGATTAACATAATTCTGAAATGCATCACAGACCCACTCAGATTGTTTCCCATGTTCACATGTTGCTGTACACCGAGGGGCTTGTAAACAAATACATTTATAACAGACTACTCCCCCCTTTACCTGCTACTTGACGATAAAAGTCAGCAAGATTAGACACACACACGCCCTACCGTCACCATGGTAACAATGGGGGGGGGGGGGTGGGCGGGGGGTTGAAATCATGTTAGTATGCCCTTTAAGACACACATCCGTCCGCCCCCCCCCACACACACCCCTAAACACACACACACACACACACACACACACAGCGGCCCATAATAACCGCTCCACAGTGTGTGTGTGTGTGTGTGTGTGTGGTGTGTGTACATACGTGCCATGTGTGTTTCCAGTCTCTCCCACAACCAGTGTGTCTTAACCTTGTTGTGCCCATGGTGACCTTGTGTACAGAACACATTAACAACAATCAACAACAATCAACAACCCCCACCCGCCCTCCTCCACCCCGACCTGGCACCATCCAGACACCAGCAGGATGTGACCACCACCATCAGCGAGAACCAGACCGGTCACATCCTAAAGACTGGATGAGGCTGCTGCTGCTGCTGCTGCTGCTGCGAGGGCTTCTTCTCCTCCACGTCCAGGTGAACGATGGATGGAGGGAGGGATGGAGGGATGGATGGATTCCTCTCCTCCCCTCCTTCTCTTCTCCATCCCTCCTTCAGGAGCACAGCTCGCAGTAAACAGAGCAGCCGTACATGCATGCAGGGGGGACCAGCGTTAGGCGTGGTGGTGGAGGTGCTGGTGGTGGTACTGGTGGTGATGGTGGTGCTACTGGTGCTGGTGCTGGTGGAGGTGGTGCTGGTAGTTCTGGTGGTGGTGATGGTGCTGGTGGAGGTTCTGGTAGTGCTGCTGGCGATGGTGGTACTGGTGGTGGAGGTGGTGATGGTGATGGTGGTACTGGTGATGGTGGAGGTGGTGATGGTGCTGATGGTGGAGGTGATGGTGGTACTGGTGATGGTGCTGATGGTGGAGGTGATGGTGGTACTGGTGATGGTGGAGGTGGAGTGACTGACGGACCGCTGGCTGTAATCATATGCAGGAGCTGAGCTAGCCTAGCCTAGCCTAGCATGATGCTAATAACGTGAGCTAGACGGTGGTCAGTCAGACAGCAGCCAGCGACCCGCCGCTGCAACACATGACTTCTCCGTAAAATAAATCATATATATATATTGATATATGTATTGGTATGTATCGGACCAGCCCATAATAATAATAATAATAATAATAATAATTAAATAATAATAATTAAAACTCACTGGCCAGCTTGAGGTTGGAGCATCCCGACGAGCCCCCCGCCGAGGCCTGCTGCGGGACCCCGGACTTTCCTGTGCTGCTCCCCACGGCAGCGGCGGCTGACCCGGCAGCAGCAGCGGCGGCGGCGGACCCGGCGGCTCCTGGGACTCCCGACGGCGGCGGTGGCGGCGGCGGCGGCTCAGCGAACGAGCTCGTTCTGGGCCGCCCGCTGCCGCTCATATCTCTGCGCAGGGGTCACGGGGCGACCACCACCTCCTCCAGCCACTATTATTATTATTATTATTATTATTATTAATAATATTAATATATTATTATTATTATTACTATTATTATTATTATCACGGTAGCGGCTCTTGTGTCGGCGGGTGAACGGGACGCCGCTCCGTCGTGTCGCTGTCCGCTCGCCTCCAGACGCCAGGCGGAGGAAGAAAAAAAAAACCGGACTGCGCAGGCGCCGCTGCCGCAACGCAATGCCGCCTGGGAGATGTAGTCCGACGTGGACAAACAACTACAATATCATGACATGCCTCTCATCTCCTCTCATCATGTGCTATATTATTATTATTATTATGTTATCTATAAATATTACCTGTAATACTTACCTCATCTCCTCTCATGTGCTACATTCTTAATGTCTTAATGTCATGTCCAATACCTCTCCTACATTACCTTTCAACATTATGTGCAATATTCTTCTTCAATTATGCCAAATCGTTTTCGCCGGCTGAATATTTTATCTTGCCTATATATTTGTATATTGTGACTGTATATTTGTATTATTCTGTTGATTTCTCTATTGTTTTATTGTACTGTATTGCTATGCAACCTGGCACAAGAATTTCCTTCGGGATTAATAAAGTTCTATCTTATCTTATATTGGCAGTTTAGTGTCGCTTAAACTTTGTAGAATCTGTCTTGGGACACACCTGGACACCTCCTGGGTCCCTCAGGTCTCCAGGTGGCTTCCAGCAGACAGATTTGATCAGGTCCCAGCTTGTGTCCAGGTAGCAGTACCCCATCCAGGACACCCTCACCCCGGCCCCTCTCCTGACCCCACTACCTCCCCCAGGACTCACCCATCCTCTCATCACCCCTATCTCATCCAGGACTCCCCTCTTTAGACCCCCTACCTCACCTCTGACTCCCCTCTCCTGACCCCCTACCTCCCCCAGGACTCTCCCCCCTCTCCTGACCCCCTACCTCCCCCAGGACTCTCCCCCCTCTCCTGACCCCATTATCTCCCCCAGGACTCCCCTCTTTAGACCCACTACCTCCCCCAGGACTCCCCTCTCTCATCACCCCCTACCTCCCCCAGGACTCTCCTGACCCCATTATCTCCCCACTACCTCCCCCAGGACTCCCCTCTTTAGACCCCCTACCTCCTCCAGGACTCCCCTCTTTAGACCCCCTACCTCCTCCAGGACTCCCCTCTCTCATCACCCCCTACCTCACCCAGGACTCCCCTCTTTAGACCCCCCTACCTCACCCAGGACTCTCCCCCCTCTCCTGACCCACATCCACCACCTTGAGGAAACTTCAGGGGCTTCCGTCACCATCCCTGTGGGCCCTCCTCCCACTAACTATCCAGAGAGAATAAGGTAGTTACTGATCAACAAGCTACCACCCACTAGGAGCTCAATGTGGCAGAATAACAACACAATTACAACATTTTAAAAATACATTGAAATAACCACCGGGACCAAAGGCGTTGTGTTAGGTCTTTAATATTTTCAATATTTAGTCGTTTTTTTTGTTGGTTGTTGTTTAGAAATATTGCACATGGTCAACATGCCCATCTATGAGGGAACACTCACTCTAAAATACCATCTTCAAGGTCTGGTCAGCTTTTATTTTGAAGCACAATCATACAATGTACACGCAAACACGCGTGACAGGGTGTGGGGGTGTGTATGTCTGCATGTTCCGTATATGTCGCATGTTCGTGTGTGCGTGTGTGTGTGTGAGAGAGAAATTACATACATACATGCATGCACGTGAGCATTTTACAAACCTAACCTGTAAGTATGGTTCTTGAATTACCCGTGGAAATTAATATATATTTATATATATTGATATATCCTGATTTATCTAGGTTTGATAACAGTCTAGACGGTTAATAAGCCATGGGACTACAAAAATACTGCATTGAAGCAAGAAAAATAAGATATACTGAATATGTGTGTTTGGTACCATGACCTAGAGGTTAGTTAAGTCGTTACACTACACACACACAGACACACACATACATACACCACACATGTGCTTTGGGAACACACACATACACACGCACACGCACACCCACACCCATACACACACACACATTTGCCAACACACAGACCTATATGCACATATATGGAAATATATATATATATTTGTATTTTTTTTCACACATCCAACTGTATACATAGAATTAAAAGGATTCCCATTATAAGAACTAACCCAACTCTCCACCCACCCAAGTGGAGAGCCCAAAAGTGCTATTCAAAAAATAAAATAATTTTTTTTTTTTTTAGTAAGTTATGCTCTCTACGTCTTCAACGACAATCGAGTGAACTGCAAATTTCTTTTTCTTTCTTTTTAAATGTTCTTGTCAAACGTTACTTGAGTATTTGTGTGTTGTTGTATTTTTAATATCCATAGTTATCACTCAGCCTCCCTCTACGGAACAGAGCCTTCCGCAAAACAATCTATAGAACCCACGGGTTTCCACGGAAACCAAAAAACTAACAAAAAGAAAAATTATAATAACAACATCCTATTGCACCATTTTAGGGGAGGGGGTGTAAGGTGAGGAGGAGGAGGAGGGAGAGGGGACCGAGACTCCGCCTCCCACCGCCCCGCCCCCCTCCGCCCCCCCCCCCCCCCCAGGGCTGCTCTGGGGTCTGGACCAGACAACCCTCCTGAGCTACGACCCCTGACCCCTGGAGACGTGCTCAAGGGCACATCCACAACACTGGAGGGTAGAAAGGCCTTAACGGGACTGGGGGGGGGGGGGGCGGGGAGAGAGACAGAGAGACAGAGAGACACAGAGAGAGAGAGAGAGAGAGGGGTGGGCGGGGCTAAAGTGACAGAGGGGGAGGGGTTGAAAACATACGGAACACGGCTATCATCATCATTATCATCATCATCATTATTATTATTATTATTAATAGTTTTCTACTAAAACAATCTCTAAAAACAACACTTTCCTGATTTAAATTTGCGGCGCCCCCCCTCCCCACTGAGGGGGCGGGGCGACCGCACGGATTGTGCAAAAACCTGATTTCAACGTTTTTACAAAACGACAAACGGCGTCGTCACGGCAAACTCCGGCGGCGTGACTGGTGAGGAGTTGTGGGCGGTCAGGGGTCGTCGGGGGGGGGGGGGGGGGGGGAGGGTTGTCGGTGGTGGTGTGCTGGGAGGTGTGATTCGAAGTGGCTTGTTGGATTGTGTTGTCGTCCCTGTTTTTTTCCATTTGTGTATATTTTTGTTGTGTAGTTTTTGTTTCCATTCACTGTAGGAGAGAGAGAGAGAGAGAGAGAGAGAGACACCAGTGGAGCCACAGAAGACACCGACGAAAAACAATGGGCCGCGGTTCGAAAAGCGTTTCCACGGCGACGGCAACAACAGACAAAGAGAAAAGCAAAGTGTTCCCCCCAACTGCAAATCCAACTGTAGGTTCATCCGTCTTTCTATTGGTCGGGACATGGAACCCCGCTGGCCAATGAGAGGTGCCCCCACCCCCCCCCCCTGTGTGTTAGTAACAAGCAGAACACTCAGCAGGTCTCTCCACCTCCTCGCTAGTCCATCTCTGATCCTCGCTTGGACAACGAGGTGTCCGTCACCACAGGAGGAGGGGCTATAACACACACAACACACACACACACACACGCACAGAGACACACACACACACACACACACACACACACGCACATCGCCGACTCCAGCCTATCAGGACGCAAGGTAGTCTGTCACAATGGCAACAACTGAAGGTGCAAGAAGGTGATTGGTCGCTCCCGCCTCTGCGCTGTCCGTTGGGAGCCAATCGCGGCTATGCGTTCGTGAGTTCTCCCGCCCAGTCTGGAGAGAGTGTGCAGGCCGATAGCGTGGTCAGAACACGGCTGATTGAAATAGAAACATGTGTGTGCGTGTGTGTGTCTGTATGTGTGTGTGCGTGTCTGTGCCCACTTGTGCTTGTGTATCTGTGTTAAAGTGCACCTATAGTGGATTAGTACATTAAAGTGTGTTTAGACACGCAGGTGTGTGTCTGTGAGTAAAATCTATGCGTGATTCTGTGTGTGTGTGTGTGTGTGCGTGCGGGTTTATGTGTGTGTGAAATTAAATATGTTAATATATACGCATCTGTATGGTCTGTGTGCACGTGTGTGCGTGCGTGTGTGTTAATGCACTTGCATTTGTGTCCATAAATGTGTAGATATGCATGTCTATGAGAGTGTGTGTGTGTGTGTGTGTGTGTGTGTGTGTGTGTGTGTGTGTGTGTGTGTGTGTGTGTGTGTGTGTGTGTGTGTGTGTGTGTGTATGTGCGCCGTGTGTGTGTGTTGCAGCATCAAGGGGCTGTGGGGTCTTGAGGTGTGGGGGGGAGGGTTCCATCCTGGCCACCGTGCTGAGGAGTGGCAGGACACAGAGGTCAAGGGTCAACGCGGACCGGAGGGTGGGCTGGCTGGCTGGCTGGCTGGCTAACGGCTAACTGCTAAATGTGCGCGCTAAGGGGACAAAGTGCGTTCGTGGATTACCCGCGACTCTGGCCGCCGCCGAGAGTAACAATCTGATTTGGTAAGAGTGTGTGTGTGTGTGCGTGCATGCGTGTGTGTGCATGTGTGTGCGTGCATGTGCGTGTGTGCGTGTGTGTTAAGAGAGTGTGTGTGCGCGCCACTGCGCCCGTGGCTCGAACCAGCACACTACTTTGAGGCGTGCACCGAAAGGCAATCCTGGGCTAACGCACCGCTGGATACATTCTGAGCGCTAATCGCTAACATTTCTGCGGGTTCAGTCCGGGCCACCAGGGGGAGCTCTCCTGGGGGCCGCGTGCACCGGCGGTGCCCGAGTTCAAACGTAGTCCGGTTGTAGCGTACGTGTTTTACTAAGTTACTAAGGATTACACGTGAACGTAAATGTAAATGCAAATGTGAAATTACACGTTGCTTGAAATCAAAACAGTACTAGTACTCGTGTAGGGCTTGGTAATTAAGCAATATTTACACCTACAGCCCTGAGCAGGTGTAAAACGGTGTTAACGGTGGCAGTTGTTGACAAAAATAATAATATATTTATCGGGGGGGTGGGTGCAGAACTCAGCCGGTTTCTACACAGGACGGCGTGGAGGGTTTTTAACTTCCTGTCTTCTCGGGCACTTCCTTGTTTACGTCTGACAGCTCGTCGTCGAGTTCAACGTGACGCATCCAACTGCTAGTCTGAACACTAACCGAGTGGCTACTGAGGAGGACTTTACGCACACGACTCCGTAGCAAACTTGGGCACAGCCGGACACGCCGCCTCCCCTCCCACCCCCAGTCCGGAAGTCTAGACTAAAACCCGGGACCGTGAGAGGAGACGGTCTCTTCAGGTCCGCGTGGGGAGTGGGGGTTGGGGGGGCGGAGGCGTGGGGTCGGTGACGGGGGATACATCCATGTTTTGAGGCTGCGGAGAATCTTCTAGTATGTTCACAACGTACTCCAGGTGTGGCGGGGAACAGCGGCCAAAAACATCCTTCTATTCCCTCCTCCTCTTCGTCCTCCTCCTCCTCCTCCTCCTCAGCATTCTCTGGTCTACAATCATTCGCTTCGCGGCTCCTCCGGACTCCGCCCCCTCTCTCTGTCTGGCTCTGCCCACGCGTCGTCCCGTCGCTCCTGCGGATCCGAGGAGGAGGTGGGGGAGGGGCCGTGGGAGGGGGCGGGGCCGGGCAGGTCGGCCGTCGCCCCGGCCCCGCCCACCTCCAGGGGCCCGGGCGTGGCCGTCTGCATGATCTTCTGGCGCACCTCGCGGATCTTCAGCTGGAGACACACCTTGGATGGGAAGGTGTCCGCGTAGCGAGCCTGGAACGCCGCCGTGGACTGGGCTGCAGGGGGGGAGGGGGAGAGAGAGGCAGAGAATCAGGGAAGTGGTTAGGGACGAAAGAGAGAGAGAGAGAGAGAGAGAGAGAGAGAGAGAGAGAGAGAGAGAGAGAGAGAGAGAGAGAGAGAGAGAGAAGCCAGGAGGGAGGAGGGAGGGGGGAGGGGGGAGGGGGGAGAGAGAGAACAGAAAATGCAAAGTCATACACATCCATTCGCAAATTCCATTGGCAATTTACTATCCACAACGCTCACTACTGCTACTGCTACTACTACTACTACTACTACTACTACTACTACGTTTACTCATGGCTAAAATACACGTTTAAGAACAGGGTAAACCCAGGAGTTGTGTAGCATTAATTATGGGTCTGGCAGTGCACCAGTATAGACACATCTAGTCCAGTAAATATATACTGGTACCACGCTGGTGGTGCTGCGACAACAGAAATAAAACTGACCTAAAGTTACTGGAACAGGATGTTACTCTACCCTGCTTCTACAGGAACAGGAAGTGACTTTACCCTGCTACTACAGGAACAGGAAGTGACTTTACCCTGCTACTACAGGAACAGGAAGTTACTTTACCGTGCTGCTACGGGAACAGGAAGTTAATCTACCCTGCTTCTACAGGAACAGGAAGTGGCTTTAACCCTGCTACTGACTGGGTCTATTGACAACATTTGTTAACCGTGGAGTCGACCAATCAGATGGAAGGAATGCCATGCTCGTGACCAATCAGCCGGTGAGACTGGAGCGTACCCGAGGGGAAGAATCCGTGCTCCTGGAAGAGCTGCATGACCAGGGCCCGCCGCTGGTCCAGGGTCCGGCGCAGCGAGCTCTGGACCCGCTCCAGGTCCCCCAGGACATCGTCAGACTCTAGGAGGACAGGATATATCAATACTGGTACGGGTACAGGTACAGGTACAGGTACAGGTACTAGTGGCGTACCTGGCCGGTCGAAGGTGAAGACGTTGCCCTCGCACTTGGCGGCGCTCTTCGGCGTGTTGGGCTCCGAGCTGCAGCTGGACATGCGACGGGTCTTCCTCCTCGGGGAGCAGGGCTCCTCCACTGACTCCAGCTCTGGAGGAGGAGGAGAAGCAGCAGGAGGAGAGGGAGGGGGAGAAGGAGGCGGAGAAGGAGCAGGAGGAGGAGAAGGAGCAGGAGGAGGAGGAGGAGGAGAAGGAGCAGGAGGAGGAGGAGGAGGAGAAGGGGGATGGGGAGGAGGAGAGGGGGATGGGGGAGAAGGAAGGGGGAGGGGGAGGAGGAGAAGGGGGAGGGGAGAAGGAGGAGGAGAAGGGGAGGAGGAGGAGGAGGGGGAGGAGGAGGAGGAGGGGGAGACAGCCATCTACCCTGCGGCAACGAACGTGGTCTCCGTGACAACCGGGGCACCGACGGCCAAGCCCTCGTCTCCGGCGGAGGCGGGGCAGGGGGCGGGGCCGGGCTCTCTGGCGCCGCCCCCGGCCGGCGTGGTGGAGGAGGGGAAGTGCGTGGTGGTGAAGCGAGAGAGGGAGGAGGAGGAGGAGGAGGAGGGGGGGGGCGGAGCAACCGGCCCACTGGAAGCTAAACCGTTAGCTGCTAGCTGCACGACTGCTAACAACCGCAGTAATACCTTTACAGGTGAGAATACTGTGATAGTACTACTACTACTAGGATAGTGGTACTGATATTATATTACTACTAGAAAATTGCTATCAGGGTATTACTACTGGGGTTACACAAATCACTTGATGTCTGTAAACAGTGTGTGTGTGTGTCTGTGTGTGTCTGTGTGAGGAGGAGAAGGTGGGGAAGGGGGGGGAAAAGGAGGGGAAGGGGAGGGGGGGGAGTGGAGTGGTACAGGAGGAGGACCGGGGAGGAAGCTTACAGGAGAAGGGGAGTAGGGTAAAGATGAACATCAGAAAGACAAGAAGACAGCGAGACACACAGACAAGGAGACAAACAGACAGACAGACAGACAGGATGCTGAGTGTCTCACCGGTGGAGTTGCGCCTCCTCTTGCGGTAGCTCCCCAGGATGGCGGCGGGGGGAGGTGGCCAGGCTCTTCAGGGTGGGGGAGGGCAGCACCTCCTCCGGACGGAACTCTGGGAGCTCAGCGAAGCGCTCCTCAAAGTACGTACCTGTGAGCACCCTGCAGGAGGAGCAGGAGCAGGAGGAGGAGGTGGAGGAACAAAGGAAGAAGGGGGGGGGGGGGGGGTGAATAAGAAGAGGAGGAGCAGAAGGAGGAGATCCGAGGCGTCAAACACTTCAAAAAGCATTGTTAGCCCGAGTGAGAATCGTACCCCTAACCCTGACGGTGTTAATGCCTTGCGCTACCAGCTAGATCTAGACAGGGAATCGAACCGCTAACCAGGGTCTTCTCTTCTCGGCTTACTTGTCCGTGGGGTCTGGGCTCTTCTTCAGTGGCGGGGGGCGGAACTTCGTCTTCTTGGAGCAGGAAGTGGACTCCCTCTCTGCAGGGGGAGGGGGGAGGGGGGAGAGGGGAGGGGGGGGCAGCCGCTGTCCAGCCTAGGG
>PIJE02001276.1:87481-89981 GCA_002895965.2 Coryphaenoides rupestris | reverse complement strand
AGGCAACTGGGTTTGGACTGCAGAGACAGAGAGAGAGAGAGACAGGGAGAAGAGCGAGAGACAGCGAGACAGAGAGAGGAGAGACAGAGAGAAGAGAGAGAAAGAGAGAGACAGAGAGAAGAGACAGAGAGAGAGAGAGAGAGAGACAGAGAGAGGAGAGAGAGAAGAGAGAGAGAGAGGAGAGAGAGAAGAGAGAGAGAGACAGAGAGAAGAGACAGAGAGAGAGAGAGGAGAGAGCGAGGGGAGAGGATTAGAACAGACAACAACAGGCCCTAGAGCCCAGAGGAGTTTAGCGAGACAGACATCAAACAGACAGACCGACAGACAGACAGACAACAAACAGAAAAACAAACAGACAGACTGGGAGGACATTTAGGGTGAGCAGTTCCAGTCAGAGCAGTAATACGAGCTAAAGCACTTCGACCTTCGATTTACTATTATACCATTTATTATACCATGTATTTACTATTATAACATAATTGCTCGTTCTCAGCGGCTGTCATGTCGAGCTTCCCGTGATCTGCCCCAGAGTGCCATTTTCCTACGTTACCCAGAATGCAATACTGCAAACATGTAATATGCAGGGATTCTGAGAGACGGGGGTCCTGTGAATTGTTGTCATATGGGAATAAAACTAATATCTGAGACTACAAGTGGCCTTTAAACGCATTTAAAGGTTTACGTGAACAGGGCTTGTCAGCTAAAGGGTGTTGTTCTGTGTCTCGGCCACCAGGAGGTGCAAGGGAAATAGCTGTTGAAGCTTAGCTTTCTGACAAGTATTTGTCAGAAATAATATTGAGTAATTAAAAGATATAGAAATATATTGTTTCGGGTTACAATTAATTTAGCACAAAATAAAAGATAAGGCTTTTATTCTGTGGATGCTTGGGAAGTTTGGGAATTTGGTAATTGGCTTGGGAATTTGTTCATTAGTTTAGTATTAGTTAACATCGTTAATAAGGTTAATTAATACTGAGGAGGTTACGTAGAAGGGCGACTCCCTTGTTTAATTCCTGTACTATCTCTGTCAGCCAATCACTGAGGCCCGTCTCACCTCTGCTTCCTGGTCTGACTGAAGTTCCCGCCCCTGACTGCACACCATTGTCTACGAGCGCGCTGTTGCTGGGCGGGGCTGGGGGTGGGCCAGAAGACAGGGCGAGGATGCTGGTAGGCTGCTGGGTTAGCTGGGGGGAGGAGGAGGGGCTGTCGCTGGACAGGAAGTAGTGGAGGGGAACTGTGGGGGGCGTGGCGGAGGGGAGGAGCTTGGGCTGAAGGAGGGGGAGGGGAGGCAGGGGTTGGGCGCTCAGGAGCTACAGCGATTGGCCGGCGGCGAAGGCCCCTCCTCCGCCTACCTGAACTAAGCTAGCGGCGACCAATCGGCCGACACCGTTTCTCTCGGAACCCGCGAGGGGCAGGGCGACGGGGGAGGGGCATGAGGACATGAGCCGCCCCTCGTGGTGATTGGCAGCTGCTGGTGTGCGGCTCCTCCAATCGGAAGAGCTGTGGCGATGATGTCGAGGGGCGGGACCTACGGGGCGTTGGTGGCTACAGTCGAACCATGTTGGTGGGGGTGAGGGGGGCGGGGCCTGGGTTGGAGAGAGAGAAAAACATCCCACCTCCTCCTCCTGTTGTCGTTTCTCCTCCTCCTGCTCCTCCTTTCTGTTAGTGGTTCTGCTCCTCTCCGTGAGCCACCTCGCTCCTCCCCTCCTCTCCTCCATCCCTCCCTCCGTTCCGCCGCCTCTCCGAGCTGTCGCTCGGCCCGAGGAGAGAGGAGCTGGAGACGGGCTGGAAGCCATGCTGGAGGAGAGGCCCCTCCCCCTCTCTCTCTCTCTCTCTTCCTCTTCTCTCTTCCTCTCTCTCTTCTCTCTCTCTCTCTCTCTCTCATTCTCTCTCTCTCTCTCTCTCTTTTCCCCTCTCTCCCTTCTCTCCTCTCTCTCTCTCTATGCCTCCCTCTCGTCTCCTGTTGACAGGCGTGTTACTGAGTATCTGGAAGGTCAAAGGTAGCAGAGCTGTCACAGAAAAACACGGAGCAGTTCAGAACGAAAATCCAACAGACCGACGACGCACCACAGAGTTGATGGGGGGAATTAAAACAATTGAAATGAAACATGAATTATTATTGTATCTCTGTGACAGAGTAGATTGGACTTTTTTACCCTTGTGACAGCATAACTATGATGTAAACCGATGGCAAATTCTTAGACACTTCATGCCAATATAAATATTCTTCTGACATCATTGAGGTGACAGCCTCTCTCCTCTCTCTTCTCTCCTTCTCTCTCTCTCCTGTCTCTGTCTCTCTCTCTCTCTCTCTCTCCCCGACTGCTCTACTTCATCAGCTCTCGCTCGCTCTGCTCCAGGGTGTGGACGGCGCTCTGGAGAGAAGGCGCGGGGCCGCGGGGTGGTGCTGGGGACCCCCGAACACCTCCGCGCCGACGCTCCGCCCCTGGCCGGCACCGGGGGGAGGGGCCCCCGCCCTGGAGCTGCTGAGGGGGGGGGG
>PIJE02001276.1:49496-86898 GCA_002895965.2 Coryphaenoides rupestris | reverse complement strand
GGGGAGACGTGGATACAGCATGTCAGCATTAGCATTTTAGCTGCTAACTGTTTAGCATCCGCTACATAGCTGCCAACGGTTTAGCATCTGCTACAGAGCTGCTAACTGTTTAGCATCTGCTACATAGCTGCTCACTGTTTAGCATTGGCTAACTGTCTACGACTGACTTACACACTCAGACACACACACACTCAGACAAACACACACTCAGACAAACACACACTCAGACATACACACACTCAGACAAACACACACTCAGACATACACACACTCAGACAAACACACTCAGACATACACACACTCAGACAAACACACTCAGACAAACACACTCAGACAAACACACTCAGACAAACACACACTCAGACAAATGCACTCAGACAAATGCACTCAGACAAACACACTCAGACAAACACACACTCAGACAAACACACACTCAGACAAACACACACTCAGACAAACACACACTCAGACAAACACACACTCAGACAAACACACACTCAGACAAACACACACTCAGACAAATGCACTCAGACAAACACACTCTCAGACAAACACACACTCAGACAAACACACTCTCAGTCAGACCTTCACACTGCCTCCCTCATTCAATTCAACTCAAGAAAGCTTTATTGGCACGAACGTTATCTCAACTTTTGTCTCGCAGTGCATATTTCTGTTTCTCTCACTGAAATATGCACACTCTCACCCACCATTTCACATCCCTCACACACATGCACACACACACACACACACACACACTCACCCGTGCTCTCAGACATGCTCCTCTCACGGGGCTCCTTGGGCGTGGCCCGGCCCTCCGACAGCGACTTCCTGCGGTCTTTATTACACCACTTCCAATCCGGGTACGCCTTGAAATGGGCTTCCTTCACCTGGACACACACACACAGACAGACACACACACACACACACACGCACACACACACACGTGTCAAACAGACTGTTCTATTCCCTGTTGTGTTTTAGATCTGTTCTGTCCGGTTCTATTGGAGTGTGGAGGCGGGGCATCGGGGCAGGGGGCGGGGCAGCGGTGTGGAGGCGGGGCGGCGGCTGCAGTGCAGGGGGCGGGATCACGGAGGCGGGTCTACCTGGAAGGCCAGGTCGTGGTACTGCTGCTTCTCGTTGCCGCCCAGGGCGTACCACCACTCCCCCAGGATCTTGCTGACGGTGCGGTTGTCCTGGTTGGGGTGGCGCTGGTGCACCAGGGCCCGGTGGCGCTTGCTGAAGATCATGAAGGCGTTCATGGGCCTCCTGATGTGGTCCTTCTCCCTCTGGACAGGAGAGGAGAGGAGGAGGAGAGGGGAGGAGAGGAGAGGGGAGGAGGAGAGAGGGGAGGAGGAGAGAGGGGAGGAGAGGGGAGGGGAGGAGGTGGAGAGGGGAGAAAGGAGGAGGGGGGAGGAGAGAGGGGGAGGTGGAGAGAGGGGGAGGTGGAGAGGTTTGGAGGAGGGAGGAGGTGGAGAGGGAGGAGGTGGAGAGGGAGGAGGAGGAAAGAAGGAGGAGAGAGGGGGAGGTGGAGAGGGTTGGAGGAGAGAGGAGGAAGAGGATAGGGGAGAAGGAGAGAGGAGAAAGGGGGAAGAGAGAGGAGGAGAGGGAAGAGGAGGAGAGAGGAGGTATATAAATACTTTCATGAAAGCCACTTAAAGCCGACCCTAAACATCCCATAATTCCACTGGTTCCTGCTGAGGTGTGCGCTCTCTGTATGCCCGAGAGTAACTATTAAGCAACTAATAAGGAATATAATATTATTATATAATATTATTCTGAATAACCTGTAAACTTGCAGCACTTTAATTACATTCTGATTGCCCACGTTAACAACTCTCAGGGCCTGTAGACTCTCTATAAGAGCAATCTGCGCGAATGTAAAGGAGTACAAAATGTCCGCCCAGGGCCTCACCTTCCGGTCCAGGTCCTTGGGCAGAGCGCTGAGGGACTGCGTGCGCCGCTTGATGGGCCCAGTAGAGGGCGCCGTCTCCTGTGTGACCAGACAGTAAGACAATCTACACACACACACACACACACACACACACACACACACACACACACACACACACACACACACACACACACACACACAGAGGAAGAAGAAGAAGCAGAAGAAGGAGCATGAAGATGTGTAACACGGGGCCGTCAGGAAGTCCAGGGAGATTCCACACCAGGGTGGAGATGTGCAGAGTGTTCCTGTGGTCTCCCCCCGGGGCCCTCGAACCCTCTGCTGTGGTCGTGTGGGGGCTGAGATTAGGTGTGAACATCTACATGGTTAACTTAACATATTAGGTTAGAGGCGGTTAGTTTAAGTATTAGGATAGAAATGGTTAAGATTAGGTATAAGGCGAGAGATTGTTAGGGTTAGAGATGGTTAGTTTAGGTGTTGGGTTAGAGATGGTTAGTTTAGGTGTTAGGTTAGAGATGGTTAGTTTAGGTGTTAGGTTAGAGATGGTTAGTTTAGGTGTTGGGTTAGAGATGGTTAGTTTAGGTGTTAGGTTAGAGATGGTTAGTTTAGGTGTTAGGTTAGAGATGGTTAGTTTAGGTGTTAGGTTAGAGATGGTTAGTTTAGGTGTTAGGTTAGAGATGGTTAGTTTAGGTGTTGGGTTAGAGATGGTCAGTTTAGTTGTTCGGTTAGAGATGGTTAGTTTAGGAGTTAGGTTAGAGATGGTTAGTTGAGGTTAGAGATGGTTAGTTTAGGTGTTAGGCTAGAGATGGTTAGTTTAGTTGTTATGTTAGAGATGGTTAGGTTTAGGTATTATATAAGTTATGGTTTAGTTTAGTTATTAGGTTAGAGATGATTAAGTTAAGGTAAGGGTTTGGTGTGGTTCAGGTCAGGTTAAGGACCAGAGAAAGCAATGCATCATGGTCATTCCACTCGAAAGTCCTGAGGATTTGCACATGATTCCACACAAGGTTGCAAAGAATAATTATAATAATCAGGTTTCATTTGTGCCAATAATCGATGTACAGGAATCCTCTCACTGACAAAGTGACACATTCAACAAACCTCAGAAATCAATAAAATGTTTTGTTTTATTTAATCTCCAAATAATGTAATAACTGTAATTTAATAATATGCCCTGATTGATACTGCAACGAAGTAACGTATTAGGATTGAATTGTGAGAATATTTCTGCAACTCAAGCTGCAGAAATATTAAATAAATACAAAAACTGTCCATGTATTCTCTCTTGGAAGTCTGTGAACCACAGTGTGGTGGATGTGTTGGTGTGTGAAGCCCTCCAGACACATTGTACAGCCAGACTCTGCCTTTCATCAGAAGCATTCAGAAGCACTAGACAGCTCTGCAGAATCGTCTGGCCCAAGAGATTATTTTTTTGCAATTAGTTTTTTAAGCAAAACTTTGCCTAAACTCAAACTTTGTGATTGCTTTGTGTTTACCATTGTGGTGTTATGCTATATCTCTGTAAATCAATCCAGGTTAAATCACGAGAACGCAAATCATAATCCAACTAATTAAAAGTCTCACGTTTAGCAGCGTTTAAACCACGGGAAGTCAAGCGCAGATGCAGCCACGTAGAACCAGGACGCTGGTGGGGTTTCAAGGCGCACCTTATTAGAATACTCTGACATTTACATTTCCTGTAAGCGGTTTCGGCAAAGGTCTTTTATTTTGCCGTTATTTTGGCGGTCGATAAACCGAGATTGTGCCAGGTGGTCGCTCTCGTTTGGTTTGCATGCACTTCAACCATCGGGTCTGTATCTAGACCGTTTAGTTGTCATCTTCGTGAACCTGTGGTTTGCTTTCGCTATATGTACTGTATGTACAGTACATGAGACGAAGTCGTATGAATATATACATGAGATTCAGATATATAAACACAACATTACTTACAAACGTACACACACAGACTTGGACAAATGGTGTGGATTTCTCCATTTGACTGGTCGTGGATTTATATATGGTCATAAATGTCCAAGCATAACCAAAGCCAATTCAAACCCAACAGCAGACAGGAAGTTCACAAATCTTACATGACAATATTTTGAATTTGGATGGAAACTCATTCCTAATACTGTTTATATGCTTCCTACGATGTACGTAAGAGCCAGCCTACATCACATGGCTAGAAGGATATTGTGGGTTCGAGAGTCCAGGGGCTTGAAGTTTAATGGACCAGAGGAATTGATTTGAGACTGATTTGATTACTCAATGTGATTAGTTGGAGGGTCTCTTGTTGTCCCGGGTTAATTGTTTAATTGACTTGGTTTGATTCAGTTACCATAGATCTTTACCTGTGGCTGTTGCTGGCGTTAAAATAAATATATGAATACTGGTATAGACAGACAGACAGACAGACAGACAGACTGAGAGACCGACTGATAGTCAGACAGACAGATTGCTGGTTCTTTCCTGTCTGTCCATATATGGGCAGGAGAACCAGCTGCTTAAGCCCAGCAGCTCTTCATGAGAGCAGTGGGCGTCGGCTACAGCACGGTGTATCGGCGTGTGGCCGCGGTGATCGGCGTAGCGTGAGACCATGCGGCGTAGCGTGAGACGATTCGACCCACACGCTCACACGCCATGCTACGTCGATAGCCAATCATTTACACGGTTCCTCGAAGCAGAATGAATGAGCGTTCGTTACCGTTACTTAATACGTCGGAACTAATTGTACCGACATATTCTTGTATGTACGTGCTAAATATTTACTTGGCTAATGTTTGATAATTACTTTCTGACTTTTTGTCAGTAGAGGGCACCGCCGTGGCTACTCACGTGTCGTCGGTGTCGCTCTCCGTCTCGCTGTCGGCTCCGCCCCCCTCCGCCGGAGGATTGTCATTGGTCGGCTGGGGTTGTGACGGGGAGCCCCGTCCTCCGTCCGGCGGGCCGGGGTGGGCGTCGGTTACCAAGGCAACGCCACAGCAAGGCTCTGGAACGTCAATGATCGAAACGTCAAGAGCAGCTTAGCCTGTGGCTCATATTGTAGCTTAGCCTATAGCTTTATATTGTGACTTAACCTGTATCTTAACATGCTTAGCTTATCGCCTAACTTGTAGCTTAGCCTGTAGCTTATCTTGTAGCTTAGCATGTAGCTTAAACTGTAGTGTAGCCTGAACTATTGAATGCCAGTTAACAAGTTATGCCCAAGTTACCAAACGAACAAGTTACCAAGCTAAAATCAAATCCCCACATCAACACAAATATGGTACCGAATTAATTAATACCAAATCATAGCCCTCTAACCAGTTCACAAGTTAACAATACAAACAATCACTGAGTTAACACGAGGCCACAACACCGAGTTGCTCAGTAAACACAAAGTTGTTTAACATTTTGTCTTCCTCTCCTTATTCTGACATCGCTACGTTCGCCGGTCTCTGGGGAAGGTGGGTTTACCGTTTACCTTTGCTCTGATTGACGAGCAATTGGCCGTCGGCAGGCTGGGAGGCTGCTCCTGATTGGCTGGGCTCCAGGAAGGGGACCAAAGAATGCCAAGGAAATATTGGCACCGACCGAGGCTCGACATTGGTCCACACTGGAGGGGGAGGGGGAGAGAGAGAGAGGGAGAGGGAGAGAGAGAGTCAGAGTCAGATAAGCAATGCACAGATACTGCCAATAGTTGTACAACTGCATGATTATTACAACTACTACTTTAAATACCATCAATAACCAACATAACTCCCTTGAATACTACTATACAACCACTACTTCTAACGTTATTTAACATTTCTTAAGAATAGTAGATTCTGGACCACTATCTAAGAGGAATGACACATTTTAAACACAGAATCCTCTTCCCCTAGTATAGCTTAAACCTAGCGAAGCTTAAACTTAGGGTAGCTTTGATTTTATGTGTCTTTAACTGAATGACAATTTAAACGAATTAAGTTTTAAACGAATGAAGTCAGAATCAATGAAAGAATCAGAATCAGCTTTATTGCCTTAGTTTTTACAAACAAGGAATGTGCTTTTGTGAAAGTTTTAACTGAATGACGTTTTAAGTGAAAGAAGTTTTACGCAGCTTTAACTTAGTGCAGATTTAAGTTCTACGAGGCCAACGCAATGTTCAAAGCGTCGAGGAAATACACCTTCTTCCTCTGTGGTGTTTCCTAATTCCCAGAGATAGCGGCGCGTGCTAGCACATAGCAAAACAAACGGGCTAGATGGGAGTGCATTTTCGCCGCTAACGCTAAGGCTACAGATTCATGAGCCCACTGCGGATGAGGTGGGCAGGCGGCACGTAGCGATGCGGGCTACGCCGCAGCCGCTGCGCCGACATGCTAGCGGGCTATATTTAGCCGAGATCTTCAGCATGGCGGGGGGGCCTCTATCTGTTGCCGGGCTCTCCTCTGTGCTAACGCTGCGCCGCCAGCATGTATAGAGCAGGGAGGAGCGCTACACTAAGGGGAACTAGCACGTGGTTTAGCTAGGTGTTCTGAGGAGAGGTGGGGGAGAGGGGGGAGGAAAGAAGAGGGAGAGAGGAGAAGAGAGAGAGGGAGAAGAAAGAGAGGAGAAGGAGGAGAAAGAGGAGAGGAGAGAAAAGAGAGAGAGAGAGAAAGAGGAGAGAAGAGCAAGAGAGGGCGGGGGTGATGGAGAGAAAGCGAGGGAGAGGGGAGGGGGTGAGAGGGAGTGATGGCAAACGATGAGAGAGAAAGTGACAGATAGCAACAGAAAGAGAGCGATGAGAGAGAGATAGAGAGATGCCGAAAGAGATAGAGATAGAGAGAGAGACGGGAGCTGTGTCTGCTGCTCAGGCCTTGACCCTGTCGCTCGCTCACTCTACCAGCAGCCATCGGCGTCTCCATGGCAACACGCTGGCCATGCGCTGAGGCCACGCCTCCGCTCACACGGAGCGACCACGCTCAAACTCCCTCGCTTTCTCTCCTCACCCCCGCCCTCTCTTGCTCTTTCTCTCCCCCTCCCTCTCCCTCTCTCGCTCTTCTCTCGCTTCTCTCTCCCTCTCTTTCTCTTTCTCTCTCTCCTCTTCTCTCTCTCCTCTTCTCTCTCTCTCTCTCTCTCTCTCTCTCTCTCTCTCTCGCTCTCTCTCTCTCTCTTGCTCTCCTCTCTCTCTCTCTCCACCTCTCTTCTCTCTCTCTCACTACGTCACTTCCCACTACGGCCGAACTACCAACTCCCAAACACAGACAGAGAGAGAGAGGGGGGAGACAGAGAGAGAGGGGGAGACAGAGGGGGGGGGGGGGGGGAGAGAGAGAGAGGGAGACAGAGTGGGAGACAGAGGGGAGAGACAGATAGGGGGAGAGAGAGAGAGACAGACAGAGAGAGAAATTGATATTCAGAGAGAACACAGCATTTAAACAAATCTACATTTCTATTTCTGATTCACTTCATCATTTTGTCTGTTGTTCCGTGGCTTTAGCATAACACTACCGCGTATCACCTGGCAGATAATTACAGTAAACTATACATTGCAAGCTAGTCCCTGGCCACTGTGCAATCTAGTCACTATTATCATCAATCACATCTTATCCTCGCTGTTATGCAAGCTAATACAGTTTTCCATCTTTCCATAGCCCATATATTCTGATAAAATATGCTAATACCGTCTTTTAGAACAACACAGGTCTGTACATATTGCATTTGAGAGACATAGTGACAGAACAAGAATTTCAGTGTGATATAAAACAAAATTTTCATATTGGGGAAAGCAAACGATATCTTGATGTACACGCGTACATAAATAAGGACAATGCGTGTGCAAATGATTTTCCATCTCCCCCGGCCCTAAATGTGACTAAACGTCGACGCGTTTGTGATGCCAGCGTCTCTCTGAAAGCCCAGATTTAAATTAGAAGATGGAGGCTAAGTTGTTGCAACAGCCTAATACGGTGGCTGTGCGTTGGCATGGTAACAAGCATATGTGTTGAAAGCGGTCGACTGTAATCTAACAGCAGGGGGTCTGGATGCAGCTATCCCCAACCACTTCATTATACACATTTATATATACTGTATACACACAGTATATTATAATATACAGTATATATATTCCTACATAGACTCCCGTATCCTATATATCCTATATTCTTACATAGGATTATATATTTCTATATATATATACACATATCTTTATGCAAATGTGTGTATATTTACTGTTGATAACACAAAACAAATGCGTACCTAAGTAATAGTACCTAATACCTCTCCGACATTACCTTTCAACGTTATGTGCAATATTCTTAATATTCTTTCTATCAGGTGTAATACGTCACCTAACCATTATTATTATCACAGTATTACACTTCAATTACGCCAAATTGTCTTCGCCATCTGAATACCTTATCTTGCCTATAGATTTATACAGTTTGAGTGTACATTTGTAAATCTGTTAGTTTATTTTTTATTCTGTTTATTTCTCTATTGTTTTATTGTACTGTATTGCTATGCAACCTGGCACAAGAATTTCCTTTGGGATTAATAAATCCTCCCCCCTGTCGCCCCTCTCATCGCCTTCTCTCTCTGATCCCGTCACCCCCCCCCCCCCCTCTCACCCTCTCTTTCTCTTCTCCTCCCCTCCTCCCTCTATCCCTCCCCCATCCACCCCCCCCTCCTCACCGGTGCCGGGGCGGCCCATGATGATGTCCTTGCGGGGGGCGGGGTGCGGGGATTCGGCCGGCAGGATGAGGGGCAGCAGGGCTGTGGGCGAGGGGTGGCAGGCCACCGGCTGGGGCAGGGGCCCCCCGGGGCCGTCCTGGAGCCCCCCGCCGGCCTTCCTCTCACGCTCCTGGCCCCCGGAGCCGGAGGAGGCAGCGAGGGCTGACCCTGAGAAGGTGGAGGAGGAGCTTGAGATGGAGAGGGCGGGGTGTCCCGCAGTGGGAGGAGTCAGGGACTGAGGGGAGAGAGAGGAGGGAGAGAGAGGAGTTAGAATCAGGTTCTAGAAACATCTCACATCTCAAACATATTCCTGGCACATCTTCTTAAATTATTAAGCAAGAACCTTCAAAAGTCATTATTACTGCAAAGAAATTGATAAATAAATAAGAGACCGTAGTGAGTGTAGTTAACTGGAGTTACTGTAGTGACTGGATGACTGTAGTTACTGTAGTGACTGGATGACAGTAGTTACTGTAGTTACTGTAGTGACTGGATGACTGTAGTGACTGGATGACTGTAGTGACTGGATGACTGTAGTGACTGTAGTGACTGGATGAACTGTAGTGACTGGATGACTGTAGTGACTGGATGACTGTAGTGACTGTAGTGACTAGGATGACTGTAGCAACTGGATAACTGTAGTGACTGTAGCAACTGGATGACTGTAGCGACTGTAGTGAGTGGATGACTGTAGCGACTGTAGTTACTGGATGACTGTAGTGACTGGATAGACTGTAGTGACTGGATGACTGTAGTGACTGTTTGAGTGACTAGGATGACTGTAGCAACTGGATAACTGTAGTGACTGTAGCGACTGGATGACTGTAGCGACTGTAGTGAGTGGATGACTGTAGCGACTGTAGTTACTGGATGACTGTAGTGACTGGATGACTGTAGCAACTGGATAACTGTAGTGACTGTAGCAACTGGATAACTGTAGCGACTGTAGCGACTGGATGACTGTAAGCGACTGTAGTGACTGGATGACTGTATGCCGACTGTAGTTACTGGATGACTGTAGTGACCTGGATGTGACTTGTAGTTACTTGTATGTGACTGGATGACTGTAGCGACTGGATTGACTGTAGTGACGTGGATGACTGTTTTTCTTTTTTAGCGACCTGGATGGACTTGTAGTGACTGGGATGGACTGTAGTGAGTGTAGTGACTTGGGATGACTGTAGTGGATCCTGGATGACTGTTTTAGTGAACTGTCAGTGACTTGGATGACTGTAGTGCTGTAGTGACTGGGATGACTGTAGTGACTGTAGTGACTGGATGGACTGTTAGTGACTGTGCATGATGCTGTTAGCGACTGGATAGACTGTAGTGAGTGGATGCTGTAGCGACGTGTAGTTATGGATTGACTGTAGTGACTGGATGACTGTAGTGACTGGAAGACTGTAGTGACTGGATGACTGTAGTGACTGTAGTGACTAGGATGACTGTAGCAACTGGATAACTGTAGTGACTGTAGCGACTGGATGACTGTAGCGACTGTAGTGAGTGGATGACTGTAGCGACTGTAGTTACTGGATGACTGTAGTGACTGGATGACTGTAGCAACTGGATAACTGTAGTGACTGTAGCAACTGGATAACTGTAGCGACTGTAGTGACTGGATGACTAGCGACTGTAGTGACTGGATGACTGTAGCGACTGTAGTTACTGGATGACTGTAGTGACTGGATGACTGTAGTGACTGGATGACTGTAGTGACTGGAAGACTGTAGTGACTGGATGACTGTAGTGACTGTAGTGACTAGGATGACTGTAGCAACTGGATAACTGTAGTGACTGTAGCGACTGGATGACTGTAGCGACTGTAGTGAGTGGATGACTGTAGCGACTGTAGTTACTGGATGACTGTAGTGACTGGATGACTTGTAAGCAACTGGATAACTGTCGTGACTGTAGCAACTGATAACTGTTAGCGGACTGTAGTGACTGGATGACTAGCGCACTTGTAGTGAACTGGTGACCTGTATGCGACTAGTAGTTACTGGATGACTGTTCATTGATCTGGATGGACCTGTAGTTACTAGTAAGTGACTTGGATGGACTAGCGACTGATGACTGTAGTGACTGGATGACTAGCGACTGTTAGTGGACTGGATGACGTTGTAGCCGACTTGTAGGTTACTGGATGGACTGTAGGACTGGATGACTTGTACTACTGTAGTGAGCTGGATGACTGTAATGCGACTGGCATGACTGTAGTGACTGGGATGGACATGTAGCGACTGGATGACTTGTAGTGACTGGATGACTGTAGTGGACTGGAATGACTGTGAGTTACTGTAGTGATCTGGATGAACTGTAGGTGACTGGATGAACGGTAGTTACTGTTAGTGACTGTGATGACTGTAGTTACTGTAGTGACTGGATGACTGTAGTGACTGGATGACTGTAGTTACTGTAGTGACTGTGGCAACTGGATTGACTGAGTCCTTACCGAGGTGGAGGTCACCAGGACCAGGGTGGAGGTGGGGTTCCGGAGGAGCACCGCCCCGTTGGTGGCGGCCCCGTTGATGGGCACGGGGGCCTGCAGACCGCCGGGGCCCCCCTGCAGCTGGCCGGCGGGGGCCTGGTCCCCCCGGAGGGACCGCACACTTCGTTCCCTCCTCCCGCCCTGCGGACCCTCAGAGAACTTGGCCAGCGGCACGTCGGGGTTGCGCACGATGACGGGCGAGTCCCGTAGCGGCACGATGCGCCGGACGGAGGAGGAGGAGGGGTCCTGGGGCAGCGGGGAGGGCGGGGTGGGGGAGACCAGCATGGGGGGCGGGGTGGAGGCGGCCGATGAGGGCGGGCGGCTGGCGGCGCTGCGGGGTCGGGGGAAGGAGAGGGCGGCGCCCTGAGGAGAAAGCAGGTGGAAGGCGGCGGGGCCGAGAGCCAGGACGGGGTCCTGCTGCTGCTGGTGGTGCTGCTGGTGGTGGTGGTGGTGGGGGTGGGGGAGGTGAGGGTGGGGGTCCGGCCCGGCCGCCGGGTGGGGCTCCGCCTTCCTCTTGCTGGGGCTCATGGGCACGGTGAAGGTGAGGTTGGTCTGGAACGTGGGCACGATGCCCGACAGGTGGCGCTCCCGCTCCCCGGGCGCGGCCATCTTGGTGCCACTGAGCTGGCGGGGCCGGCGGTGCGGCGTGAGGGAGGAGGGCGGCGGCGCGGCGATGGGGCTGAAGGTGGCGGTCCGGAAGCCGAAGATGGAGGGCGAGGGCGACGGGGAGGGCGTGGGCGAGAAGGGCGACTGGTTGGAGATGGGCGAGAAGGAGGGCGTCCCGGAGCGCGGGCTGCCCAGCGACACCAGCATGGTGGCCGCCTCGCACTCGTCGAAGTCGAAGCGTGAGGGTAGCACCAGGCGCGGGCGCGAGTCCCCACCGCGGCTGCTGGCCTCGCTGCTGTCCCGAGACGTATCGTCCCAGTCGAACTCCGAGCTGGCGCGCCCGCCGCCCAGACACAGGTCGGACGGCGTGAGGGTGCCGGTGCTGCTGGCTCCGCCTCCTCCTACCCGGTCCCTGGCACCCCCGTTGGCCTCCATCTCCTTGGTCCTCATGGACAGGTGTCTGGAGCAGTAGCCACGGCGCTGGGACTCCTTGGAGCATCCTTCCCGGGAGCACAGCCTCCTCCACTGCTTGCCGTTAAACTTCTTGCGGATCCCGGTGGGCGTGCATACCACGTCGCCCTTCTTGTATTTCTGCTGGGCGGCGGTGAGCGGCGTGCGAGACCGCGAGGAGGAGGAGGACGAGGTGGTGGTGGAGGAGGACCCCGTACCCCCGCCAGAACCTGCCGCTCCTCCTCCTCCTGCTGCTCCCCCGGCTGAGGAGGCCTTCTCCCCCCGGGAGGAGGACACTGTGGAGGAGGAGATGGGCGGGAGAGGGGGGAGCTTGGGGGGCCCGCTGGACGACAGGACTCCGGTGACCCCGGCGGCAACCGGGTCCAGACCCAGCAGCACCTGGGCGGAAGACGGGTGGGGGGACAGGGAGTCCAGGCCCAGCAGCAACTGGGTGGGCGGCAGGGGGTGGGGGTGCGAGAGCTGGGGGAGGGCCAACTGTGCGGGCGGGAGGCCGATGTTGCGCACCACAGACAGGTGGGGGGGCAGGTATCCGGGCGGAGGCTTCGACAGGATATGGCGGGGGTGGTGGTGCTGCTGCTGGGACACCGTCAGGGGCTTGGCGCTCTGTCCGGTCATGGCGGCGTCGATGGGCACCATGCTGAAGTGGGTCACCTCCATGTCCTCCTCAGGGGTGAGTGGCATGTAGGCATGCTGCTGCTGCTGCTGCTGCTGATGGTGGTGGTGGTGATGGAGATGGTGGTGGTGATGGTGGAGGGAACGCTCCCTCTCTCTCTCCTGCTTGATGTGGAGCTCCCTCTCTCGTTCCAGGTCCTTCTCCCAGGCGCCGGGGGCCAGGCTGAGCACCGAGGTGGCGGTGGCGGCGGGGGTCACGGGGGAGCTGACGCTGGACGAGGAGGCGGAGGAAGCCATCGCGGCGCCCAGGCCCGGGTACGACAGACCCCGGCCCCCTGGGAGCACACCCCCGCCACCGGGCACCATGCCGCGGCTCAGACGGCACATCTCCTGCTCCACCTCCAGCTCCTCCCGCTCCTCGCGGTTGCGGGCGGCCTCCTCGCCGCCGGGGAGATCTCCTCCCCCCTGTGGGGGGAGGTCCAGGTCCCAGGGGGGCACCAGGAGGCGCAGGCTGTGCCGGGACACCCAGACGGCCTGGGGGCCCGGGGCCTCCCGCTGCTCCTCGCCCCCCCCGGGGCCGGCCCGGTCCTCGGCCAGCAGCACCCGGTACGGGTGGGCCACGGCGGGGTGCATGTCCACCTCAGTGACCACGCCCTCGCGGTACCGCTGCCCCGCCCCCACCTCGCCGGGCCCCTCCTCCTTGCTGCCGAACGGCACGCAGACACGGGTGCCGGCGGCGACAGCCTGGCCACCGGGGGGCGGGGCGTCCAGGATGATGTCCACAGCGTCCAGCCCCCCCTGGTGGTGGTAGGGGTAGCAGCAGGTGGCCTTCTCGCCATTCAGCTGCACCTCCAGGCTGCGCGCCTCGCCGCTCACCTGGCGCACCACGCCCGCGCAGAACACCGCCGAGATACAGCCGCCCTCATCCTCATTGCGGCTCCGCCCCCGCAGCTGGCGTGCCAGCACCCGCTGGTTCTTCAGGCCCTTGGCGAGGGCGTCGGCCAGCGCGTCGGGCAGGCCGGGCGGGGAGCGAGGGCGGGCGGAGGGCGGGCGGGGGCGTGGCACTGGGGCCTCCAGGTCAGCTGAGTGTTCGCTTGCGGTGTCGGTGGAGGAGCAGCGGGGGAGGGGTCCGGGGGAGACCGTGTCCCCTCCCCCTCCTCCTCCCACTCCTCCCCCCCCACCCAGGGGGTCCCGCTCTGCAGCCAGGGTGAGGGTCGGGGGTCCCGGGGAGCCGATCCGGTCGGTCGCCATGACGTCCGCGTCCACGCCGCCGAGGTCCCGGTCGCTTCCCGCGGCCCCAACAGACCCTCGGATTATGATGACCCCGTGACCTCCCCCTCCTCCCCCGCTGGTCAGCAGAGGAGGCGGGGGCAACGGGGGAGGAGGAGGCGTGGCGGGTGGGGGTGTGCCAGAGGCGAGGTTGCCGTGGCTACCGGCCGAGGAGCAGTGTTCGGAGGTGTACTTCTTCTTGGGCACGCGGGCCTTGAAGGTGGCGGTCTTGCGGCTGGAGGCGGGGTTGGGGCTGCTGGCACTTGGCGTGCTGCTGCTGCTGCTGCCACCGCTGCTGGGGGCCCCGCCCACCGCCACAGCCGCCGCCGACTCCTCCCCCGCGCCGACGGTTGTCATGGCCGCGTGGGAGGGCCTGGCAGCATCTGCGTCCATGTGAGGCCCCTCCCCCTCAGCGCCGGCTTGCGTCCTGATTGGCTCGTCGGGAGAGGAGTCTGAATGTGAAGAGGAAGTCGAGGAGGAGGAGGAAGAGGAGGAGGAGGAGGAGGAGGAGGAGCAGGAGGAGGAGGGCGGGGGGGTTTTGTGCTTGTCAGGGTCTCTCTGCTCCGCGGCATCCGGGCTGTTGGCCGCGCCGCCGCGACGTTTCCCGCCTTTCGCCCGGCTGTGTTTCTTCAAAGGTTTCATCGTCTCATCGAGGTCGCACACCCTGTTTCTCTCTCTCTCTCTCTCTCTCTCTGTGTCTCTCTTTCAAAAACTTCTGTCCTTCAATCCCTGCAGACTGCTCCCTCCTCTCCTTGTCCCCTTGTCTTCTTGTCTCCTTCTCCTCCCTCCCTCAGCACCTGTGCCTTCCCCCGCTGTGTCCCTCTTTCATCTCCCCCGTTTCCCTCCTCCCGTGACTTCTGTGCCCGCTCCTGTTCCTCCAGGCGACCTGTAGGGAGGGAGGGAGGGGGGAGGAGGGAGGGAGGAGAGAGAGGGAGGAGAGGGTGTGAATCATTCATGTGCTAAACGCATTGTGACAGGTACAAAGTCCGCCCCAACCTCTCCCCTCCCCTCCCCTCCTCACAACACCTCCACCACAGCAGGTGAATCCGACCGACACACACACACAGACAGAGAGACAGAGACAGAGACAGAGAGAGAGAGAGAGAGAGAGAGAGAGAGAGCTAGACAGAGAGAGGGTCAGATAGACAGAGAGATAGACAGAGAGATAGACAGAGGGAGAGACAGGTAGAGAGCTAGACAGAGAGCTAGAGAGCTAGACAGAGAGCTAGAGAGATAGACAGAGCTAGAGAGATAGACAGAGCGATAGACAGGTAGAGAGCTAGACAGAGAGCTAGAGAGATAGACAGAGAGCTAGAGCGATAAACAGAGCGATAGACAGAGAGAGAGACAGGTAGAGAGCTAGAGAGAGACAGAGAAATTATGAAACCAAAGCCAAATCCCACCAACACACTTATCCATGCAAACATCCCAACTGATAAAGTGAATAAATGAAGTTAAGAAGACGAAAAAACATTTTTTTAAATGAAATCAACACAAATCAATCAAACGATCGATCGACACTTTTTGCAAGAGCCCTGATGTGATTGGCCGAGAGAAGGGTGCACCTCATCCGCGTGTCGTCGTGGCAACGCAGGGCGTGTTACTAATTCATTACACGTTAAATCCTTACGTAACAGGCTCTGCTGTGCCTGCACGGTGGGGCCCATACATACTAAGGACACTAGCAACACCTGCACGGTGGGGCCCATACATACTAAGGACACTAGCAACACCTGCACGGTGGGGCCTAGTATACATACTGGAGACACGAGCAACACCTGCACGGTGGGGCCTAGTATACATACTGGAGACACTAGCAACACCTGCACGGTGGGGCCTAGTATACATACTGGAGACACTAGCAACACCTGCACGGTGGGGCCTAGTATACATACTGGAGACACTAGCAACACCTGCACGGTGGGGCCTAGTATACATACTGGAGACACTAGCAACACCTGTACGGTGGGGCCTAGTATACATACTGGAGACACTAACAACACCTGCACGGTGGGGCCTAGTATACATACTGGAGACACTAACAACACCTGCACGGTGGGGCCTAGTATACATACTGGAGACAGTAGCAACACCTGCGTGGTGGGGCCTAGTATACATACTGGAGACACTAGCAACACCTGCGTGGTGGGGCCTAGTATACATACTGGAGACACTAGCAACACCTGCGTGGTGGGGCCTAGTATACATACTGGAGACACTAGCAACACCTGCGTGGTGGGGCCTAGTATACATACTGGAGACACTAACAACACCTGCGTGGTGGGGCCTAGTATACATACTGGAGACACTAACAACACCTGCATGGTGGGGCCTAGTATACATACTGGAGACACTAGCAATACCTGCATGGTGGGGCCTAGTATACATACTGGAGACACAAGCAACACCTGCATGGTGGGGCCTAGTATACATGCTGCAACCCCTGCATGGTGGGGATGTGAGCCCCACCATGCAGGTCTAGTTGTCGTGCAGTAAACACACCAGCGATGGAAATACTGTGGAACACTTGCCCAGGCAAGTCTCTCACACACACACACACACACACACACACACACACACACACACACACACACACACACACACACACACACACACACACACACACACACACACACACACAACACACACACCACACACACACACACACACACACACACACACACACACTCACACACACACACACACACACACTTTCTTGGCTGGGCTAGTGCAGGCGGGGGAATTCCTCTTTCGCTCACATTCTGAATCTCTCTCTCTCTCTCTGTGTGTGTGTGTGTGTGTGTGTCTGCCTGTCTCTCTCCATGTCGGCCTGTCTCTCTCGTGACCTTTATGTATTTTATAGACAATACGCCCCAACACGTGCTACTTCCTGTGAAGAACGTTACCTAACTTCCTGTTACTCTCTCTCTCTCTCTCTCTCTCTCTCCTCCCCTCCTCTGTCTCCCCCATCTTAATCTCTCTCTCTACTCGGTACCATTGACTTTTCATATCCCTCCCCCCCCTGTATGTGTGTGATCATCATGTTGTAGTGACGAGGCCTCCCATTCAGAGGAGAGGAGGAGGAGAAGGAGACAGGAGGAGGAGGTGACAACAGGGGAGGTGGAGGGAGGAGCAGGAGGAGGAAGAGGAGTTTGGGGAAAAGACGAAAGCAGAAGGAGGTACAGAGGAGGGAGGGAGGAAGAGGAGGAGGAAATGGAGGAGAGTTCCCAGCGAGCGCTGGGAGGGAGAGGAGTCGTCGTAGCGATGGAAGGTCTGACTAGCTCCTGGTGTATATATAGCAGCTAGCTAAGTGCTTGGCTAGCTGTAAATGTGGAGATCCCCTCCCACCGGCACTCTGGTGGAGCTACGACCACGACACTACTATACTACTACTATACTACTACTACTACTACGACCACGACACTACTATACTACTACTACTACTACGACACTACTATACTACTACTATACTACTACGACCACGACACTACTATACTACCACTAAACTACTACTACTACTACGACCACAACACTACTATACTATTACTATACTACTACGACCACGACACTACTATACTACCACTATACTACTACTATATTACTACTACTACGACCACGACACTACTACACTACTAACTATACTACTACTACGACCACGACACTACTATACTACTACACTACTACTATACTACGACACTACTATACTACCACTATACTACTACTATGACCACGACACTACTATACTACTACTATGACCACGACACTACTACTACTTCTATGACCACGACACTACTATAACTATACTACTACTACTACTATGACCATAGTACCACTACTACTATGACCATAGTACCACTACTACCAGACTACTATGACCATAGTACCACTACTACCAGACTACTATGACCATAGTACCACTAGAACTAGACTACTATGACCATAGTACCACTCTTCATAGCCTCTCCTTCAACAAATGTACACTTTGTAAGTCGCTTTGGATAAAAGCGTCTGCCAAATGCCCTAAATGTAAATGTAAATGTAAATGTAAACATCAGCATGTCTCTGTCTCCTACGTGTCTGCCTGCCACCAGTCTGTCTGTCATGGTTATTTTAATATCTGAAACATCACGTCTGGTAAGTAAATAAAATAAAACGATGAGACCAGAGTCCTGTTACGCACACACACACACACACACACACACATATCTGTATGTAAATCCACACACACACACACATCTGTATGTAAACGCACAAACACGTCATATTCCCCCATCGCCTAACTTGGTGGAGAGGCCACGTGGTGTGCGTCCCCGACGACAACAGCCTGCAGACCGACTGACGTAACTGACTCGAATCTCACACACACACACACACACACACACACACACACACACACACACACACACACACACACACACACACACACACACACACACACACACACAGTAGGCTGTATAGTAGAGGCCCACACATAACTTTATTGGTCACATACACACATACAGGGTGTGCAGAATGTGAATTGGGTGCATCAGAATCTGAATATTTACAGTATAAACAACAGAAATGAGAATATACAAAATTAAAAATATATAAAAGGCAGTACAAAAAATTTACAAAATATGAAAACCCAAAATATACAGTATATATAGAATGAAAAAATAGTATAACACATAATGTGAGTGTGTTATGTCCACACTATATAGGCTGAATATGCCCTAAGGTTATTAATGTGCATTATTATTAATGTGCATTATTATTATTGGTGTTATTATTAATAACGTGGCGTTATTATATCTATAATAATGTTCATTATTATTATGAATGTGCGGTGGGGTGAAATACGACAGAGCGACGTGACAGCGCTGCAGCGGTAACCAAACAACAACAACAACAACTATACTTTACACTTTATTATTATGACGTCATAAAGCGATAAAAGTATCTCATGGAGCTGAGCACAGGACACTTCACCGCTACAGACGGGCCCATTTCACTCGTGGTGGCGCAAACCTTAAAATAGGACTTCAAAAGTGCAGAGGCCAACGAAACACGGAGTTTGGGTGATGTGGCAGCCTGCACTGCAAAAACAACAGCCGAACCGAATCACCCTGGTCTCTGTGTGTGTGTGTGTGTGTGTGCGTGTGTGTGGCGTGTGGCCCTGCGTGTGTGTGTGTGTGGTAAGGCAGCCCCTGTTAGTAACCGCCGAGATTACTATCAGCTTACTACGCACGTCGTAGGCGCCGTGACACTGCAAGCTGCAGGCCCCGAACCACACACACACTCTCTCACACCGTACACACCACTCTCTCTCGCACGCACCACACAACACAGGCACACACACACACACACAGGTTCTCCGAGGATACATAAGGAGGAGCCTTACAACTATTCAACTATGTACTTGATGTTGTTATTATAGGGCCACAAAGCATTGTAGGGACTAGTAGGCCCGATAGAGCTCTGTGGTGTTATTATAGGGGACACAAAGTATTGTAGGGACTAGTAGGCCTCCCATAGAGTCTCTGGAGGTTGTTATATACTAGGGCCACAAAGTATTGTCATGACTAGTAGGCCCCCATAGAGTCTCTGGGTGTTATTATTGGGCCACAAAGTATTTGTCATGACTAGTAGGCCCTATGTCTCTGGAGGTTATTATTATAGGGCCACAAAAGTATTGTCATGGCTAGTAGGCCCCCATAGAGTCTCTGGGTGTTATTCTGGATTATATGGGCCACAAAGTATTGTCATGACCTAGTAGGCCCCCATAGAGTCTCTGGGGTGTTATTCTTATTATAGGGCCACAAAGTATTGTCATGACTAGTAGGACCCTATAGTCTCTGGAGGTTGTTATTAATAGGGCCACAAAGTATTGTCATGACTAGTAGGCCCCCCATAGAGTCTCTGGGTGTTATTATTATAGGGCCACAAAGTATTGTCATGACTAGTAGGCCCCTATAGTCTCTGGAGGTTGTTATTATAGGGCTACCAAAAGTAATTGTCATGACTAGTACGGCCCCCATAGAGTCTCTGGGTGTTATTATTATTATAGGGCCACAAAGTATTGTCATGACTAGTAGGCCCCTATAGTCTCTGGAGGTTGTTATTATAGGGCCACAAAGTATTGTCATGACTAGTAGGGCCCCTATAGTCTCTGGAGGTTGTTATTATAGGGCCACAAAGTATTGTCATGACTAGTAGGCCCCTATAGTCTCTGGAGGTTGTTATTATAGGGCTACAAAGTATTGTCATGACTAAGTAGGCCCCCATAGAGTCTCTAGAGGTTGTTATTATAGGGACACAAAGTATTGTCATGACTAGTAGGCCCCCATAGAGTCCTCTAGAGGTTGTTATTATAGGGACACAAAGTATTGTCATGACTAGTAGGCCCCCATAGTCTCTAGAGGTTGTTATTATAGGGCCACAAAGTATTGTCATGACTAGTAGGCCCCCATAGAGTCTCTAGAGGTTGTTATTATAGGGCCACAAAGTATTGTCATGACTAGTAGGCCCCCATAGAGTCTCTAGAGGTTGTTATTATAGGGCCACAAAGTATTGTCATGACTAGTAGGCCCCCATAGAGTCTCTAGAGGTTGTTATTATAGGGCCACAAAGTATTGTCATGACTAGTAGGCCCCCATAGAGTCTCTGGAGGTTGTTATTATAGGGCCACAAAGTATTGTCATGACTAGTAGGCCCCCATAGAGTCTCTAGAGGTTGTTATTATAGGGCCACAAAGTATTGTCATGACTAGTAGGCCCCCATAGAGTCTCTGGAGGTTGTTATTATAGGGCTACAAAGTATTGTAGGGACTAGTAGGCCCCCAAGCCCTGTGGGGACCAGAGACAGACAGAGACAGACAGACAGACAGGGAAGCAGAAGCAGCCACGTTGTTGAGCCACTAAAAAACAGATTGCTCATCGACAGAGAAGTTTGCAAGTGGAGGAAACAGAAGAGAAAGTCCCTGGGCTGTAGCTCTTCATTCTTATTATTAGTATTATTATTTGCATTATTATTATTATTATTATTAGAGTTGTGACGTGGGGGTTTATTTCTCTCTAGTGGAAAAGTTTCAGCCTCGCCGCGTCTCTCCGCCACCGCTCCCTTTTACCGTCCGCCGCTCTACGCACCGAACCCGGGGACGCACCGTGGGGGGTCCCGGGTCCCGGTGGGGGTTCCCGGGTACAACACAACATGTAGGATACTACGACGGGAGGAGGGGGGACTAGACCTACTGCATTGCTGCTGCTGCTGCTGATGCTGCTGCAGGAGAAATATGTGTGTGTTGGCAACACACACACACACACACACACACACACACACACACACACACACACACACACACACACACACACACACACACACACACACACACACACACACACTGACACAGACTGACACATACACACTCACCAGGAAAGTGACGTCCCTCTTGTGTCTCCTCGGGGACAGAGAGGACAGTTGTTGTTGTTGTTGTTGTTGTTGCTGTTGTTGTTGTTGTTGTCCGCGGTGGTCAGTAATCGTCCTCTCACGGTGCTCCCGTACAGCCACTTAATAGGAGAAGCAGAAGAGGAGGAAGGAGGAGGAGGAGGAAGAGGACTCCCGGCCTGCTGCACCTCCTCCACTACCGTCACTGCAAAATGGTGAATGAAGCCCCGGAGACCTTGACGACTCGCCGCGCCGGCCAATCAGCGCGCGGCGGGAGCATACGGTAGCCAATGGGACGCGCCGCCGAGGCGCACGGGGAGGCGGGACTTAGGCGAGTAACGTGTAACATTTGACTGACGGGCGGCGGCGGCCAATCGGCGAGGGGGAAAACAGAGAACAGCTGTTGGGGACTGAGGGCGCCCCGGCCAATAGGAGCTCGGCAGGGGGGCGGGTCCCAGGTTCCTGCTCGCACTGCTGGCCTCGTTTAGTTCATAACATGTTAATATAACACATTCACATTTTGTAGGTACTTTATAACACGTTAATATAACACATTAACATGTTGTAGTTACTTTATAACACGTTACTATAACACATTAACATGTTGTAGTTACTTTATAACACGTTACTATAACACATTAACATGTTGTAGGTACTTTATAACACGTTAATATAACACATTAACATGGAGGTACTTTATGACACGTTAATATAACACATTAACATCTTGTAGGTACTTTATAACACGTTAATATAACACATTAACATGTAGGTACTTTATAACACGTTAATATAACACATTGACATGCAAGTACTTTATAACACGTTAATATAACACATTAACATGTTGTAGGTACTTTATAACACGTTAATATAACACATTGGCACGTTGTAGGTACTTTATAACACGTTATAACACATTCACATGTTGTAGGTAGGTTATAACACGTTAATATAACACATTCAAATGTAGGTAGTTTAGAACATGTTAATATAACACATTAACCTGTTGGAGGTAGTTTATTACATGTTAATATAATACATTAACATGATGGAGGTAGTTTATAACACATTCATATAGAACATTAACATGTTGGAGGCTATAACACATTAACAAAGTTAATTTATAATTCTTTAATGCAGTGCATTAACATGTTGTAGGCTAGGTGTAGGTAGTTTCGTAACATATTAACATAACACATTAACAGAGTTAATTCATAACACTTTAATGTAACACATTAACATAGATGGTTTATAACACATTAACATGTTGGAGGATAAGTGTAGGTAGTTTATAACACATTAACATAATACAGTAACAAATTGAATTCATAACATTTTAATGTAACACATTACTGTGGCCATTAAACTCTATAACTCCCCCTACAAGACAATGAACACAGCAATATAATGTGCAATATTACCTCTCAACATCATATGCACTTTCCAGTTTTACGTGCAATATTATTAATATTACTGTCCAACATCATGTGCAATACTCTATCATGTGCTATATTATTATTATTATTATCTAACCTAGCCTCCGACATGTTAATGTGCTATAAGCTAACTACACCTAGCCTCCGACATGTTAATGTGCTATAAGCTAACTACACCTAGCCTCCGACATGTTAATGTGCTATAAGCTAACTACACCTAGCCTCCATCATGTTAATATGCTATATTAATGTGTTATAAACCAACTATGTAGAATAGAATAGAATAGAACTTTATTAATCCCGAAGGACATTCTTGTGCCAGGTTACATAGTGATACAGTACAATAAAACAATATGGAAAACAACAGAATAATAAAAATAAACTAACCGATTTACAAATTTACAGTTCAAATATACAAATATGTAGGCAAGATAAGATATTCCGACGGCGAAAACAATTTGGCATAATTGAAGTGAAATATTATTGGACATGACATTAAGAATATTGCACATGATGAGAGGAGATGAGAGGTAGTGTTATAGATCATATTTATAGACAACATGATAATAATAATAATAATCTAGCACATGATAGAGTATTGCACATGATGTTGGACAGTAATATTAATAATATTGCACGTAAAACTGGAAAGTGCATATGATGTTGAGAGGTAATATTGCACATTATATTGCTGTGTTCATTGTCTTGTAGGGGGAGTTATAGAGTTTGATGGCCACAGTAATGTGTTACATTAAAATGTTATGAATTCAATTTGTTACTGTATTATGTTAATGTGTTATAAACTACCTACACTTATCCTCCAACATGTTAATGTGTTATAAACCATCTATGTTAATGTGTTACATTAAAGTGTTATGAATTAACTCTGTTAATGTGTTATGTTAATATGTTACGAAACTACCTACACCTAGCCTACAACATGTTAATGCACTGCATTAAAGAATTATAAATTAACTTGGTTAATGTGTTATAGCCGCCCCAACATGTTAATGTTTCTATATGAATGTGTGTATAAAACTAACTCCAACAGGTTAATGTGTTATATTAACATGTTCTAAACTACCTACATTTGAATGTGTTATACGTGTTATAAAGTACCTACAACGTGCCAATGTGTTATATTAACGTGTTATAAAGTACCTACAACATGTTAATGTGTTATATTAACGTGTTTATAAAGTACTTGCATGTCAATGTGTTATATTAACGTGTTATAAAGTACCTACATGTTAATGTGTTACATTAACGTGTTATAAAAGTACCTACAAGATGTTAATGTGTTATATTAACGTGTCATAAAGTACCTACATGTTAATGTGTTATATTAACGTGTTATAAAGTACCTACAAGATGTTATGTGTTATATTAACGTGTCATAAAGTACCTCCATGTTAATGTGTTATATTAAACGTGTTATAAAGTACCTACAACATGTTAATGTGTTATAGTAACGTGTTATAAAGTAACTACAACATGTTAATGTGTTATAAGTACGTGTTCTAAAGTAACTACAACATGTTAATGTGTTATATTAACGTGTTATAAAGTACCTACAAAATGTGAATGTGTTATATTAACATGTTATGAACTAAACGAGGCCAGCAGTGCGAGCAGGAACCTGGGACCCGCCCCCCTGCCGAGCTCCTATTGGCCGGGGCGCCCTCAGTCCCCAACAGCTGTTCTCTGTTTTCCCCCTCGCCGATTGGCCGCCGCCGCCCGTCAGTCAAATGTTACACGTTACTCGCCTAAGTCCCGCCTCCCCGTGCGCCTCGGCGGCGCGTCCCATTGGCTACCGTATGCTCCCGCCGCGCGCTGATTGGCCGGCGCGGCGAGTCGTCAAGGTCTCCGGGGCTTCATTCACCATTTTGCAGTGACGGTAGTGGAGGAGGTGCAGCAGGCCGGGAGTCCTCTTCCTCCTCCTCCTCCTTCCTCCTCTTCTGCTTCTCCTATTAAGTGGCTGTACGGGAGCACCGTGAGAGGACGATTACTGACCACCGCGGACAACAACAACAACAACAACTGTCCTCTCTGTCCCCGAGGAGACACAAGAGGGACGTCACTTTCCTGGTGAGTGTGTGTGTGTGTGTATGTGTCAGTGTGTGTGTGTGTGTGTGTGTGTGGTGTGTGTGTGTGTGTGTGTGTGTGTGTGTTGTGTGTGTGTGTGTGTGTGTGTGTGTGTGTGTGTTGCCAACACACACATATTTCTCCTGCAGCAGCATCAGCAGCAGCAGCAGCAATGCAGTAGGTCTAGTCCCCCCTCCTCCCGTCGTAGTATCCTACATGTTGTGTTGTACCCGGGAACCCCCACCGGGACCCGGGACCCCCACGGTGCGTCCCCGGGTTCGGTGCGTAGAGCGGCGGACGGTAAAAGGGAGCGGTGGCGAGAGACGCGGCGAGGCTGAAACTTTTCCACTAGAGAGAAATAAACCCCCACGTCACAACTCTAATAATAATAATAATAATAATGCAAATAATAATACTAATAATAAGAATGAAGAGCTACAGCCCAGGGACTTTCTCTTCTGTTTCCTTCCACTTGCAAACTTCTCTGTCGATGAGCAATCTGTTTTTAGTGGCTCAACAACGTGGCTGCTTCTGCT
The DNA here is from genome assembly GCA_002895965.2 of Coryphaenoides rupestris. Classification (NCBI taxonomy): domain Eukaryota; kingdom Metazoa; phylum Chordata; class Actinopteri; order Gadiformes; family Macrouridae; genus Coryphaenoides; species Coryphaenoides rupestris. Next base: position 61,383 of record PIJE02001276.1, on the reverse strand, counting down.
TCCCTGTCTGTCTGTCTGTCTCTGTCTGTCTCTGGTCCCCACAGGGCTTGGGGCCTACTAGTCCCTACAATACTTTGTAGCCCTATAATAACAACCTCCAGAGACTCTATGGGGCCTACTAGTCATGACAATACTTTGTGGCCCTATAATAACAAACCTCTAGAGACTCTATGGGGCCTACTAGTCATGACAATACTTTGTGGCCCTATAATAACAACCTCCAGAGACTCTATGGGGCCTACTAGTCATGACAATACTTTGTGGCCCTATAATAACAACCTCTAGAGACTCTATGGGGGCCTACTAGTCATGACAATACTTTGTAGCCCTATAATAACAACCTCTAGAGACTATAGGGGCCTACTAGTCATGACAATACTTTGTAGCCCTATAATAACAACCTCTAGAGACTCTATGGGGGCCTACTAGTCATGACAATACTTTGTGGCCCTATAATAACAACCTCTAGAGACTCTATGGGGGCCTACTAGTCATGACAATACTTTGTGGCCCTATAATAACAACCTCTAGAGACTCTATGGGGGCCTACTAGTCATGACAATACTTTGTGGCCCTATAATAACAACCTCTAGAGACTCTATGGGGGCCTACTAGTCATGACAATACTTTGTAGCCCTATAATAACAACCTCCAGAGACTATAGGGGCCTACTAGTCATGACAATACTTTGTGGCCCTATAATAACAACCTCCAGAGACTATAGGGGCCTACTAGTCATGACAATACTTTGTGGCCCTATAATAACAACCTCCAGAGACTATAGGGGCCTACTAGTCATGACAATACTTTGTGGCCCTATAATAATAATAACACCCAGAGACTCTATGGGGGCCTACTAGTCATGACAATACTTTGTGGCCCTATAATAACAACCTCCAGAGACTATAGGGGCCTACTAGTCATGACAATACTTTGTGGCCCTATAATAATAACACCCAGAGACTCTATGGGGGCCTACTAGTCATGACAATACTTTGTGGCCCTATAATAACAACCTCCAGAGACTATAGGGGCCTACTAGTCATGACAATACTTTGTGGCCCTATAATAATAACACCCAGAGACTCTATGGGGGCCTACTAGTCATGACAATACTTTGTGGCCCTATAATAATAACACCCAGAGACTCTATGGGGGCCTACTAGTCATGACAATACTTTGTGGCCCTATAATAATAACCTCCAGAGACTATAGGGGCCTACTAGTCATGACAATACTTTGTGGCCCTATAATAACACCCAGAGACTCTATGGGGGCCTACTAGTCATGACAATACTTTGTGGCCCTATAATAATAACACCCAGAGACTCTATGGGGGCCTACTAGTCATGACAATACTTTGTGGCCCTATAATAACACCCAGAGCCTCTATCGGGGCCTACTAGTCCCTACAATGCTTTGTGGCCCTATAATAACAACATCAAGTACATAGTTGAATAGTTGTAAGGCTCCTCCTTATGTATCCTCGGAGAACCTGTGTGTGTGTGTGTGCCTGTGTGTGTGTGCGTGCGAGAGAGTGTGTGTACGTGTGAGAGAGTGTGTGTGTGGTTCGGGGCCTGCAGCTTGCAGTGTCACGGCGCCTACGACGTGCGTAGTAAGCTGATAGTAATCTCGGTACTACAGGGCTGCTACACACACACACACACACGCAGGCACACGCACACACACACGCACACACACACACACACACACAGAGACAGGGTGTATTCGGTCGGCTGTTGTTTTGCATGCAGGCTGCACATCACCAACTCCGTGTTTCGTTGGCCTCTGCAACTTTAAGTCCTATTTAAGTTTGCGCCACCACGAGTGAAATGGCGGCGTGAAGTGTGTGCGCAGCTCCATGAGATACTTTTATCGCTTTATGACGTCATAATAATAAAGTGTAAAGTATAGTTGTTGTTGTTGTTTGGTTACCGCTGCAGCGCTGTCACGTCGCTCTGTCGTATTTCACCCACCGCACATTCATAATAATAATGAACATTATTAATAATAATAACGCACGTTATTAATAATAACACCAATAATAATAATGCACATTAATAATAATGCACATTAATAACCTTAGGGCATATTCAGCCTATATAGTGTGGACATACACACTCACATTATGTGTTATACTATTTTTTCATTCTATATATACTGTATATTTTTGGGTTTTTCATATTTTGTAAATTTTTTGTACTGCCTTTTATATATTTTTAATTTTGTATATTCTCATTTCTGTTGTTTATACTGTAAATATTCAGATTCTGATGCACCCAATTCACATTCTGCACACCCTGTATGTGTGTATGTGACCAATAAAGTTATGTGTGGGCCTCTACTATACAGCCTACTGTGTGTGTGTGTGTGTGTGTGTGTGTGTGTGTGTGTGTGTGTGTGTGTGTGTGTGTGTGTGTGTGTGTGTGTGTGTGTGTGTGTGTGTGTGAGCATGTGAGTAGTTACGTCAGTCGGTCTGCAGGCTGTTGTCGTCGGGGACGCACACCACGTGGCCTCTCCACCAAGTTAGGCGATGGGGGAATATGACGTGTTTGTGCGTTTACATACAGATGTGTGTGTGTGTGGATTTACATACAGATATGTGTGTGTGTGTGTGTGTGTGTGTGTGTGTGTGTGTGTGCGTAACAGGACTCTGGTCTCATCGTTTTATTTTATTTACTTACCAGACGTGATGTTTCAGATATTAAAATAACCATGACAGACAGACTGGTGGCAGGCAGACACGTAGGAGACAGAGACATGCTGATGTTTACATTTACATTTACATTTACATTTAGGGCATTTGGCAGACGCTTTTATCCAAAGCGACTTACAAAGTGTACATTTGTTGAAGGAGAGGCTATGAAGAGTGGTACTATGGTCATAGTAGTCTAGTTCTAGTGGTACTATGGTCATAGTAGTCTGGTAGTAGTGGTACTATGGTCATAGTAGTCTGGTAGTAGTGGTACTATGGTCATAGTAGTAGTGGTACTATGGTCATAGTAGTAGTAGTAGTATAGTGGTAGTATAGTAGTGTCGTGGTCATAGTAGTAGTATAGTAGTAGTAGTAGTGTCGTGGTCGTAGTAGTAGTAGTAGTGTAGTAGTATAGTATGTGTCGTGTGTTAGTAGTAGTAGTAGTAGTGTAGTAGTAGTAGTATAGTAGTGTCGTGGTCGTAGTAGTAGTAGTAGTAGTAGTAGTAGTATAGTAGTGGTGGTAGTAGTAGTGTAAGTAGTAGTAGTGTAGTGGTAAGTGTAGTAGTAGTGTAGTAGTGTAGTAGTGTCGTGGTCGTAGTAGTAGTAATATAGTAGTAGTATAGTGGTAGTATAGTAGTGTCGTGGTCGTAGTAGTATAGTAATAGTATAGTAGTGTTGTGGTCGTAGTAGTAGTAGTAGTTTAGTAGTAGTATAGTAGTGTCGTAGTAGTAGTAGTAGTAGTATAGTGGTAGTGTCGTGGTCGTAGTAGTAGTATAGTAGTGTCGTGGTCGTAGTAGTAGTAGTAGTATAGTAGTAGTATAGTAGTGTCGTGGTCGTAGTAGTAGTAGAGAGAGGCAGAGCTGATTCTGTATGCATTGCAGCACATATTCAGGATTACGTAATGTGTGCACGCTATCAGCTCCACGGTGCCAGCAGTGTGTGTGTGTAGGTGCACGCTCACATGCCCACGTGCATGGTATCCTCCCGTGTGTGTGTGTGTGTGTGTGTGTGAGACACTGCATTGCTGCAGTGTGCTAACTAGCATTGTATCATCCCCTCCATACACACCAGCTATCTGTTTACACTGCGTGTGTGTGTGTGTAAGTGAGAGTGTGCAGCTATGAATCTTATCTCCTTGTACCGCTGTGTGTGTGTGTGTGTGTGTGTGTGTGTGTGTGTGTCTGTGTGTGTGTGTGTGTGTGTGTGTATATATATATATAGTTGTGTGTGTGTATATATATGATCTGCGTGTCTGTGTGTGTATAGTGTGTGTGTGTGTATATAGTATGTGTGTGTATATAGTATGTGTGTGTATATATATATAGTGTGTGTGTGTGTGTGTAAGTGGGTCACTCTCTCTAAGCTCCGCCCCCACTGATTACTCCGCGCTACTCTTCCTGTTTGGACGGCCTGATGGCAACAAGCAGGATGACCTCACCGCGGCGCGCTGCCATTGGCCGAGGGGCTCTCTGACCGCCGGCCAATGGCAGCGCCGCGGCAGTGACGTCGGTCATCCAGTGTGGGATTTGATTGGACGCGGGGGCGGGACTAGGAGACTGGGGGGAGGGGTTTTGCGAGTGTCTCTGGGTTGTAGTTTTTTTGTTGTTGTAGTTTTGTGTTTTGGCTAAAACTACAAACGTGCTAGTGTGCTATAAGCTAGCTACACCTAGCCTCCGACATGTTAATGTGCTATAAGCTAACTACACCTAGCCTCCGACATGTTAATGTGCTATAAGCTAACTACACCTAGCCTCCGACATGTTAATGTGCTATAAGCTAACTACACCTAGCCTCCGACATGTTAATGTGCTATAAGCTAACTACACCTAGCCTCCGACATGTTAATGTGCTATAAGCTAACTACACCTAGCCTCCGACATGTTAATGTGCTATAAGCTAACTACACCTAGCCTCCGACATGTTAATGTGCTATAAGCTAACTACACCTAGCCTCCGACATGTTAATGTGCTATAAGCTAACTACACCTAGCCTCCGACATGTTAATGTGCTATAAGCTAACTACACCTAGCCTCCATCATGTTAATATGCTATATTAATGTGTTATAAACCAACTATGTAGAATAGAATAGAATAGAACTTTATTAATCCCGAAGGACATTCTTGTGCCAGGTTACATAGTGATACAGTACAATAAAACAATATGGAAAACAACAGAATAATAAAAATAAACTAACCGATTTACAAATTTACAGTTCAAATATACAAATATGTAGGCAAGATAAGATATTCCGACGGCGAAAACAATTTGGCATAATTGAAGTGAAATATTATTGGACATGACATTAAGAATATTGCACATGATGAGAGGAGATGAGAGGTAGTGTTATAGATCATATTTATAGATAACATGTCGGAGGCTAGGTGTAGTTAGCTTATAGCACATTAACATGTCGGAGGCTAGGTGTAGTTAGCTTATAGCACATTAACATGTCGGAGGCTAGGTGTAGTTAGCTTATAGCACATTAACATGTCGGAGGCTAGGTGTAGTTAGCTTATAGCACATTAACATGTCGGAGGCTAGGTGTAGTTAGCTTATAGCACATTAACATGTCGGAGGCTAGGTGTAGTTAGCTTATAGCACATTAACATGTCGGAGGCTAGGTGTAGCTAGCTTATAGCACACTAGCACGTTTGTAGTTTTAGCCAAAACACAAAACTACAACAACAAAAAAACTACAACCCAGAGACACTCGCAAAACCCCTCCCCCCAGTCTCCTAGTCCCGCCCCCGCGTCCAATCAAATCCCACACTGGATGACCGACGTCACTGCCGCGGCGCTGCCATTGGCCGGCGGTCAGAGAGCCCCTCGGCCAATGGCAGCGCGCCGCGGTGAGGTCATCCTGCTTGTTGCCATCAGGCCGTCCAAACAGGAAGAGTAGCGCGGAGTAATCAGTGGGGGCGGAGCTTAGAGAGAGTGACCCACTTACACACACACACACACTATATATATATATACACACACATACTATATACACACACACACACTATACACACACAGACACGCAGATGATATATATACACACACACTATATACACACACAAAGATGATATATATACACACACACACACATAGACAATATATATATATATATACACACACACAAACACGGACATGCTCTCAGACAAGGGGCACACACACGCACACACACACACACACACACAGCGGTACAAGGAGATAAGATTCATAGCTGCACACTCTCACTTACACACACACACACGCAGTGTAAACAGATAGCTGGTGTGTATGGAGGGGATGATACAATGCTAGTTAGCACACTGCAGCAATGCAGTGTCTCACACACACACACACACACACACACGGGAGGATACCATGCACGTGGGCATGTGAGCGTGCACCTACACACACACACTGCTGGCACCGTGGAGCTGATAGCGTGCACACATTACGTAATCCTGAATATGTGCTGCAATGCATACAGAATCAGCTCTGCCTCTCTCTCTCTCTCTCACGCCACATCATCTGATACACCCTGGATCTACATTTACATTTACATTTAGGGCATTTGTCAGATGCTTTTATCCAAAGCGACTTACAAAGAGTACATTAGTTGAAGGAGAGACAGCAATATATCACTGTGGTACATAAAGATAAGAATAGAGCAGGTTTACAGCATTCATAGTTGCGAGGTTAATACAATGAGTTTCATAATTACTCGGTCGCCTGCATAATAGCTGGGATAAGAGCATATATTATAGATGATATATATAATATATATTATAGATATAACATTTTTACATTTACATTTACACAGAGACCACATTATCAGAGACCAGAGTATCAGAGACCAATTCCATCCTTTGCTTAAGGCCTCACACACACACACACACACACACTTTTAGTCATAGTAATAGTAATAGAATGCCCATCAGTATATGAATAATATGGCGATCAGTAGGCTTGTTGTAAGATAAGACAAAAAAAACAGTATTAATAAACTAAATATACGAATATTCAGTAAATGGTGTCAAACACACAAACAGTATTAGCACTAAAAGAGGCTTGAGCTCCAGGAAGAGACACAACACCGCCCCCTGCTGGCGGGCCGGAGCCTCACAGCTGCTGTTCATCTGTCATCTGGAGTCTCCCACTTTCCATCTCAGTTGTGTTATTAATGTTATTATTACGGCACCTCTGAATGTTCTGTTAGAATTATTAAAATCAATAAAGTCATCTGAAGCGAGCTATATTTGTCCAATACGGTGTGCCCAAAATGGTTACATGGAATTAAATGTGAAATGTTTTAAAATATGTCATAATCAAATTCAATCCTTAGTTAAAAACTAATTCACTCACTAATTAACTAATTTGGGAGAAAGAACATATATATTATTAACTATAACCCTAACTATGTACATCTATGGCTGTTTAAAGTGTACCAGTGTCTGCCTAACCTGCAGTACCAGCAGCCGCCAGCAGAGGGCGATGTCCCATTTAGGTATAAATAAAACGGGCCTATAGTTGATCAGAAAACATAAAATAATTGATTTAGAATTGGCTAGTAGTTTTGATCAGCTGATAGTTTTATACGAGCCTCACAGATCCAGGCCGTGATTTGAGTTGTGCATTTTGCTGTTGACAAAAGGTTAAGTTAAGTTATCATTATCTCACCATGTTTCAGCCAAGGCCTTTACTTGGTTGGCCTGTAATCAAGCCAACCTCGATGGGACATGACATCTCCTACCACATGCCCTGTTGGCATGTTGCATATTTAAACTACATATTCAATTTGCCCCGTCACTTTATCACTCTCACGCTGGCCGGCATGGACTCTGGTGCACGACCGAGAACTCTCCTCTGAAATAAAGTGTGAAGTAGAGTTGTACATGAATAAGGTGTTTATCCTCGCCACGCCGGGCCGAGCGTCGAGTCTGCAGAGTGCCGACAGCCGACTCCCAGGGAAGACGTCCCCAAAGTGGATTAAAGGGGTTTTTAAAGTCCATGCTATGTAGTTTGGCGTGCAAATTCTGAAGCTGTATTTGTTGTTTAGGAACAGAACATTTGTGATGAGTCTTTCACACGTATGACGTAAAGATGAGGTGTTGGATGAAAACGTAACATCAATAAACTGAGGCCTACGTTAAGTTGAGCACATTTTAAGTACCTCGCTAACGTTTCAACGTGTCAAGCACTCAAACACTGGCTCTATTCATGAGATGACCATAATATATATTTAGGTAGACCTCATAAAAAGGCTGGTGCAGCGTCGTTAAACGTTACAGGTTAAGAAGTCTCCACATTTGGCACTGAAAAGAAAATACAAATAAAAACACAAGACCTCCATCCATTTTAACCTGTTTTTTTTTAATGAACCCTGATTACTGTTTAATTACAAATGAAGATGAAAAAGATACAAGATAAACAAAATACAGATGTTGTCTCCTCCTCCTCCTCCACACCCCCCCCTCTCCCGGGGCCACGCCCCCCCAGGGCCACGCCCCCTCCCCCCCCCACGTAGAGAGAGAGGGGGAGGGGCGTGCTCAAATACAAAAGGTTAAACAAAATTCAAATCAACGGTTCTTACAGAATACACCCCTCCAAAATGGAAAGAAAGTTATAGATATATACATGAAAAAGGTACAAAATAAAATAAAATAAAATAACAAGCAACTTAAAAAATGAAAACCAAATCATTCCAATAAAATGCATTTGATTCCTCGAGCCTCTCTCCTCGCGTCGCGGTGGTGAAGGGATGGGGGGGGGGGGGTTAAGGCCACGAGGTCGGCTAGCGGGTTAGCTCGCAGGCTAACTGGCAGGTTAGCTCACAGGCTAGCCCGCGCGGGGACCTACAGGCGCGGCGCCGGGGAACGAAAACACGACGAGACAAGAGGGTACAAAATAAAATCGAGTTATGTTAATAATATAATTACAAGAGTAACAGTAATACGTATTTGGAAGGAAATGAAATAAAAATAAACACGAGAAAAGGATCATGAATCAAAAAGTCAACAGGGAGTTTTGTAGGCGGGTGATATTTTATACTTGAAAAAGTCAGGGCGAAAGTAAAGGTGATTTAATATTTTATTCGCTTTAAGCAACGGGCAAGGCAGCAATGGTTTGGGCAATGTGTGTGTGTCGCTGGACGTTGAACCCTCGGCCGGGTGGGGGACGTGGGGGCGGAGCCACAAACTACAGCTGTGGTGGCAACGTTGAACCATCGGACGAGAGACAAAAACTACAACGCGCAAAATGTCGCAGGCTGCCTTCAAACCACTCACACACACACACACACACACAGGCACACACACATATGCCGGGAAGTCCCTCACAGCAGCCTATTCTGTGGTCTTTGTGATGTCATTTCCTCTCTTTCAGAGCGAGCCTGTGTGTGTGTGTGTGTTGGTGTGTGTGTGTCTGAGTGTGTGCGGTTACCATGGTTATGCCGTCTACACCAGAATGCGTGTCGGGGTGTGTGATGTCATCGTGCTTATTAGCAGCCACAGTAAAGCCGCGCTCTGTCTGAGGGTGTGTGTGTGTGTGTGTGTGGGTTAGTGTGTGTGGTTAGTGTGTGTGTGTGTGTGGGTTAGTGTGTGTAACTGTTAGTGTGTGTGTGTTCATCCCATCCTCTGCCCCGCCCTGAGTGAGTGAGTGAGTGAGTGAGTGAGGGAATGTTTGTTCTGCCCGACATGAGGACCCAGGCGGGCGGGGTTAGACGTCTCGACACGCTCCTACTACCACCGCCGCCGCCGCCGGAAGGGAAAATATGTTCCATGTGCTTCTTGTTTTCCACGCGGCGGGCGACTTAAACACCCCACCTGACCCCGCCCTCCGCACTCCGCCCTCCCACCCAAGGAGCAGCGCCACCTGCTGTGTCCAACACTAGGAAAATATACTGGTCTGGGGTCGCAGGTTCGAGTCCCGCTCGCCACGCCAGACCGCTGATAATATGGCCTGTAAAATATATACATCTCTCTCTCTCTCTCTCACTCACTCTATATAGATATATATATATATTGATTTAGCATTAAAAAATAGAAAGGATTCTTCCTGTTCGGTATCAAATGGCTGTAGTGAAATAACATTTAAATTTTGATAGATATTCAGATAAAATATACGTGCTTCTTCTGCAAGTCTCTCTCTCTCTCTTATAAAAACCAGAAGGCATGTTGGTCCTCAGAGGGTTCAACCTGTGTGTGTGTGTGTGTGTGTGTGTGTGTGGGGGGGGGGGGGGAGGGGCTTTCTAAAAAGGCACAGCATTCGTCGTTGTTCGTTAAACGGGCACATGGTTTGTACATTGTTGGTTTGTTTGTTTGTTTTTTTACACACTAAACTGATAAAAGGTCGTAGAAAATAACGCGCGTTTAAAACATCGAGCTCAGGCTTGTTTTGCGGGGACATTCGTGTCCTCTCACACACACACACACACACACACACACACACACACACACACACACACACACACACACACACACACAACACACACACACACACACACACACACACACACACACACACACACACACACACACACACACACACACACCTCTGCGAAAGCCCCCACAAACGGCTCGCTAGCAAGCAGGTAATACTAAGACAGAACTTTTTCTTCTTTTATACAAAGTTTTTTCTCTCCAGGAAGAGACATCCAATGCCCTCGTTCCTCAGAACGCGCTCCTGCCGCCCGATTGGCCGGGTTCTCCTCAGTGTCCTCAAGGTCCATTGGTTTAAAATGCAACAGTTGACATAATTACAGGGTCTCGTACGGCTCGCTCTCCCGACGTCCTCCCGGGGGTGGGGGGTCAACGTGCGACCATGACAACCGCCGACCAATCGTCATCAACCTTTTTCGGGAACCATCAAGTGGGAGGAGCCTAACCAGGGTGTTCACGTCCTTACAAGTCCTGGAAACCCTCCGGAGAGGGAGAGGGCGAGAGAGGCAGCCTCGATGCCGTCTCTCGTTCGAAGGCTTTGATTGGCTAGTTCCTATCAGATTAAGTTTGAAGGCTGCGATTGGCTAGTTCCTGTCAGAATAAGTTTGAAGGCTGCGATTGGCTAGTTCCTGTCAGTATAAGACACCTCGGACGCCCCTTGAACGGAATCTCACCCCAGACTGGTTATGTGATCCAATTTCAGAGACTATTTAGCCGTCCTCCATCTTGTTTAGGGGAGGAGACGTAAGGGGTGGTTGGGTGGGCGTGGCCTAGTGGCACTTGGTCAGCTCTGGTCCCGCGTCTCAGTGAAATCCTTTCCTCCATTTAATATCTATATCATCGGATTACAGTATGGGCGGAGGGAGAGCCAATCCCATTAGTCCCTTCCAATCAGGCAGGAGATTAGAGGCTCGTTAAGGACAGGTGAAGCTCGTTAAGGACAGGTGAGATCATTAGGGACAGGTGAGGTTCGTTCGAGACAGGTGAGATCATTAGGGACAGGTGAGGCTCGTTAGGGACAGGTGAGCAGCTAAGTGGACCCGTGTGTCGTCGTCCCTGACTGAACAACACGGCTGGACTCAAAAGGCATCATCTGGCAAACATCTAGAAGGGCCTTCCCCCACTGAGTCTCGGCTGCCGATGTTTTAAAAAAAAAAAAAAATAAGGAGGAAAAGGAGGCGCGCTGTGGGGGTCAGGCTGAGGAGAGGGTCAGTCTCTTAGTGTTAGAAGGTCGAAGGTCGAGTACTTCAGTCTGCTGTGTGGCGATGCTGAGGGCCTCCACACACACACACACACACACACACACACACACACACGTATATGCGTGTGCGTGCACGTGTGTCTCAGCAGCCAGAGTTCTCCAGGGACAGCTGGGCGGTGGCTCTCTGAAGCTCAGAGGAGGAGCGACGCTGGGTGGGTGGGGCCACTCCCAGACTCTCCGCCACTCCTCCTGCTCCTGCTCCTCCTCCTCCTCCTCCTCTCACCGCCTCCCCCTCCTCGGCGCTGCGAACCTTCTTGTCCTCCGCCTCCTCCCTCTCTCCGCCCGCCTCCATCTTCTGGTCTTCACTCCAGCGGCGTTTGAAGCGCAGCTTGAGGGGGATGCAGGGGCTGATGGGCCCCGCCGACCCCTGACCCCCCGCCGACCCCTGACCCCCCGGCTCGCTCTTCAGGCTCAGCAGGGGGAAGGGCGGGAGCCCGGCGCTCAGCGGGGGCGTGGCCGGGGTCTTGAAGACGTCTTCGTCATCCTCCTCCTCCGCCTGGTGGTGGTTACTGTGGAGGAG
>PIJE02001276.1:24496-44496 GCA_002895965.2 Coryphaenoides rupestris | reverse complement strand
CTGTACTGTCTAACCCCTACCTGCACCTTAATGACCTGTCTCTGTACTGTCTAACCCCTACCTGCTCCTTAATGACCTGTCTCTGTACTGTCTAACCCCTACCTGCTCCTTAATGACCTGTCTCTCTACCGTCTAACCCCTACCTGCTCCTTAATGACCTGTCTCTGTACTGTCTAACCCCTACCTGCTCCTTAATGACCTGTCTCTGTACTGTCTAACCCCTACCTGCTACTTAATAACCGGTCTCTGTACTCCCCTACCTGATCTTTGAAAGTGTGTGGTAAATGACTAAATGGTGACAGTTTTGAGTAAATAATAAACCAGGAAGTAGTGAGGTCTTTAACTCTGTACCCGGGGAACCAGAGGACTTTGTAGCCTCGTCCGATGGTAGTGATGTCGTGGACACACGTAATTAGACTCTGTTAGTCACGTCCAGAGACCCAAGTCCAAAGACCCAAGTCCAACACACATGCACACGCACACACACACAACACACACACACGGCAGATGGTGTGGAGGAGATCTGCTTGTGTTTATGAGTGTGTGTGTGTCGAGATGGAGGACCAAGTCATCGCCACGGGAACCGTAAGCTCTGACAGCCTCCACCACAGAAGGTGATTGTGACTCGTGCGGACGGTGTGTGTGTGTGTGTGTGCGCTCTTGTTGACAGAACAGCTTGAGAGATAAATAAGGATTGTTCTCAGCCCTCCAAATGTTCTGACGCAACAGTGTGTGTGTGTGTGTGTGTGTGTGTGTGTGTGTGTGTGTGTGTGTGTGTGTGTGTGTGTGATCCTAGAACAACAAGGAGCATCTGCGCTATGACTGCACCAACACAACACACACAACGACGTGCCACCGTCACCAGAACGGTGACACAGCACCAATAACAACAACAACAACAACACACACACCATCACCCACACAACAACAAGAACAACAAACACATCACCAAAACAAGAACAACAAACACCTCACCAACAAACACTTCGTCACCACCATCACATCAACAAACGACAATCACATCACCGACACTTGACTGGCGACCATGTGACCGCGTGACACCGGCTCACCTGAGAGCGCGGCTCAGCTTGTCGTAGTTCATCTGTGGCTTGCACTTGCGCGCGCCCCACAGGCGGGCCACCTCGTCGGGGTCCTTGATGACGAACTCCCCGTAGTCTCCCTGCCAGGCGATCACCTCGTGGTACTCCTCCTTCCGCAGCAGCTCCAGGATGAAGTGCCACAGCTGGATCTGCCGCGAGCCCGGGCTGGACTCGGGCTTGTAGGCCCACTCGGGGAAGGCGAACCCTGGGCGGGAGGGAGGGGAGAGTGAGTGAGTGAGTGAGTGAGTGAGTGAGTGAGTGAGTGAGTGAGTGGTCCGTCAGGTCAAGTCACGTCTCAAAGCCTCGATGGCCCGTTACATCAAGGCGGCCTCGCAAACCATTTGGGACTGGAACCCTCGCCCTCACCACCTTGTGAGGACCCCCCCCCCCCCCCCTGAAGCTAGGCTAACTGATGGTAATACCGGGCTCAAGATGGTGATATCAGTCTAAAGATGGACGTTCCACGATACAAAGACAAGGAGAAGAGACAGAAAAAGACAGGGAAGGCTGAGAGGGAGACAATGTGACAGAGAGACAGAGACAGAGACACAGTGAGAGCAGGTTGAACACATTGTTGGTGGTTGCGTCGGCAATGTGTGGTGTGTGGCGGTGTGTGTGTGTGTGTGGCGTCTATGGTGGTGGGTGTGTGTCTGTAGCCCAGACACACCAGGCTCCGGTGTTAACTGTGGGAGATCTCGGTGTGCTATCAGAGACACTGAGAACACTATCAGTATCAACGCTCCACAATCAGAGCATCACACAGCAGCTGCAGCAGCAGCAGCCGCAGCAGCAGACCCAGCAGCAGCCTTGGGACTCGCAGACTAAATACACGACGAACTGGAACCGTCGCCAGGGAGCACACACACAGTCGCGCGCGCACACACACACACACACACACACACACACACACACACACACACACACACACACACACACACACACACACACACACACACACACACACACACACACACACACACACACACACACACACACACACACACACACACACACACGGCTTTGTGTTGTAATTCCGTGGGTCGCAATAAAAGACTCAACACCATTTTAACACAAGGCCAAACCAACGTGCACAGACACACGCGCGCACACACACACACACACCTCATTAAGACCAGATGTATGTTGGCTACAGGCCTGTGAATGCTACGTGTGGGAAGCATATGGACATACTAGGACAAAGTCGGAGACAGAGAGGGAGACAGACAGACAAAGAAAGAATATGAGAAATGGGGAGAAAGAGATAGACAGAAAGGAGAGAAAAGACGAGAGAGACAGACAGACAACTGTTTGTCTTTCCTGGCGGTCGAGGCGCAGTAACACACACACACACACACACACACACACACACACACACACACACACACACACACACACACACACACACACACACACACACACACACACACACACACACACACACACACACACACACACACACACACACACACACACACACAGCGTTAGCCTAAACACGGCAGGTCACACCCTGGCTTCCCACACACAGTTAACCCACACAGAGACCCCCCCCGACCCCTCGCCACCGCGCCAACACGTGCCTGCCTGACACCACGCCAGCGAGGGCTGCACCCTGACCCCCGGGGGTGGTGGTGGTGGTGGTGGTGGGGGGGGGGGGGGGGCAGACAGCAGCGGCGAGGTCATGGAGGCGGAGAGGGAGGGGACGACCTGGCCTAGATCCACTGCGGGCGCACGTGAAGTGTGGAAAACTATGACGGAGCGCCGTGTGTTATCAGGACAGCAAAGTACACGAGGGAGGGGAGGGAGGGAGGGAGGGAGGCGACGGTGTTCTGGGGCTTCGGTCTGGGTGGCCTCCTGCTCGTGTGTCGTCTTTCTGCTCGGGGACAAAAGGGAAGAAGGACTCCTGCCTGCCAGGCGATATGAGGAGAGGCTCCTCCTGAAAACCTCCAGACACCTGGAGACCTGCCCCCCCACCCCCCCACCCACCCCGCCCGTCTCACGCTGACGTCTTCGGTTTGGTTTCCAACTCCTTTATCGGCCAGTCTGGGTGTCGGGTGTTCGACGGAGAACTACCGTGTGCATACTCGGTGTACACCAAAACATGGACTGTATGTTGTTACACGCATGCATGTGGCGTTGGATGAAAGCATGGTCGACCCCCGCAGACTAGCACCCAGCACCCATTACTCGGCACCCGGCACCCAGCACCCTTCACCCCCCACCAAGCCAAGCGGGTGTCGGTAAATTGGCTTCTCTCCCCGGCCAACCAAAACACACGATGGTAATCTATCCAGAGGCTGCTGGTACAACTCTAAACATTCACTAGCCGTCATTTGGCCGCAGGACAAAAACGTTAATGTTACACCCTGACCCTGCATGTGTGTATGTGTGTATGTGTGTGTGTGTGTGTGTGTGTGTGTGTGTACAGCTATGAACATGAGCTTAGTTTTCCCTTACAGACATGTAGATTATTGTCCGACATGCACACTGCAGCATGTCCTATACGTTTATTTGAAACTACAAAAGTATAAGAAAAGAAAACTCACAGCATGGTGTGTGTGTGTGTGTGTGTGTGTGTGTGTTGTGTGTGTGTGTGTGTTTACGTGCATGTGTGTGTGATGCCTCGGCTTCATTACCACTGGAGTCTGATTCAGAGCAGACACAGTAGGCCCACTGTCACCAGAAACACTCCACACTCAGGAGGAGGAGGAGGAGGAGGAGGAGGAGGAGGAGAAGGCAGAGAGGAGGAGGAGGAGGAGGAGAGAGGAGGAGGAGGAGGATGGCAGGAAGAGGAGGAAGATAGTGGGGACGGAGCAGGAGATGGGTGGAGGAGCAGGAAGCAGGAGGTGGTGGAGGAGGAGGAGGAGGAGGAGATGGAGAAAGCAGAGAGAAGGAAGAGGAGGAGATGTGGTGGTAGTGGAGAGGAGGAAGATGAGGAGGTGGTGGAGAAGAGTAGGAGAAAAAAGGAGGAGGCGGCGAGAGAGGAGACATGAGAGGCCGGCTGAGATGGAAAAGAGGGCGAGGTGGGAGATCCGGGGAAGGAGAGACAAAGACGTGAGAGGAGGAGGGACTAAAGGAGGTGGGTGGTTAAACTGTAATTTACACTGGTGCACACTTGTAACACAAGAGGGTTGTCTGACGCATACGTGTAGGCGCGCACACACACACACACACACACACACACACACACACACACACACACACACAGAGAGAGAGTGAGTACACAGGTTAGTGAAGGGAAGGTAAGTTTGGGTTCAGCGCGTGGGCGGACAGCGCACACCTGACACACAGCACACAGGAATAGCAACTGTTCATGCAGAGAACAGGAGAGAGAGAGAGAGAGGGAGAGCGAGAGAGAGCCAGGGAGTGCATGGGCGAGTGAGAGAGACGGTGAGCGAGCGAGCGGAGTTTGCCCCCCACACACACACACACACACACACACACAACACACACACAACACACACACACACACACCACACACACACACACACACACACACACACACACACACACACACACACACACACACACACACACACACACACACACACACACACACACACACGTCCTTGCTGACTCACGCCGCGTTCATTCGTTTGTCATTCAGCAGACTCTCCGCTTTCTCCCTCTCCTCACCTCCGCCACCTCTCCCTTTCTTTCTTTTTCCTCCTCCTCCTCCTCCTCCTCCTCCCTCCTTTCACAGCGTTTCGTTCTGTCCCCGTTCTGTTCCCTGCGTAAAGACGCCCCGTCTCCTAGCAACTAAGCCCGCCATTCGCTATAAATAACGCCGCCGGACTGACGGAAACGCGGCTCGAAAAAATTATGATTCACATTCGAGAGCGTGGAGGGTGGAGGAGGAGGAGGAGCTGAGGAGGAGATGAGGAGGAGGAGTAGGAGCCTCAGACTGCCTGGGAGCCAGAGCCCAGGCCTCCAGAGCCCAGGCCTCCAGACCCCTAGACCCCAAGCCTCCAGAACTCCAGACCCCAGGCCTCTCGACTCGCAGACCTCTAGATCCCAGGCCTCCAGACCTCTAGATCCCAGGCCTCCAGACCTCTAGATCCCAGGCCTCCAGACCTCTAGATCCCAGGCCTCCAGACCTCTAGATCCCAGGCCTCCAGACCTCTAGATCCCAGGCCCTCCAGACCTCTAGATCCCAGGCCTCCAAGAACCCTCTACGATCCACAGAACCCCCAGACCTCTAGAATCCCAGCCCTCCAGACCTCTAGATCCCAGGCCTCCAGACCTCTAGATCCCAGCCCTCCAGACCTCTAGATCCCAGGCCTCCAGACCTCTAGATCCCAGGCCTCCAGACCTCTAGATCCCAGCCCTCCAGATCTCTAGATCCCAGGCCTCCAGACCTCTAGATCCCAGGCCTCCAGATCTCTAGATCTCAGGCCTCCAGATCTCTAGATCCCAAGCCTCCAGACATCTGGATCCCAGGCCTCCAGACCCCGGGCCTCCAGACCCCGGGCCTCCAGACCCCGGGCCTCCAGAATGGCTAGCAAGCCAAGCTTACAGCCTCCAAGCTAGCGAGGAGCCGCCAGCTAGCTCACAGCCGCCAAGCTAGTTAGCAGCAGCCAAGCTAGCAGCCGCCAGCTAGCTAGCAGCCAGCTAGCCCGCAGCAGCGCTGGCGCAGATGACTCAATATTCTGGTTTAGCACCCCGCCGTGGTAAATTGTATGGTCATGGAATAAAATATGTCAACTAATCGAGTGTGGAAAATTGTGTATTACAGATAATTTTATCCTCAATGTTTGCAGTTCATAACTTTGTTACTTTTATTGCCAATTTGTTACGAAAGTTAGCAGGTCTGCGTGGCTTTTGGCAGTAACGCAGAGCAACAATAACGGTACAAATCTACCAACAATGTTTATTAAATAATAAAACACAAAATGAAACATATGACTTCTACTTGTACTATATGTTTCTGGGCAGGCTATGCGCTGGTTGACTGATGTCTGCGCTCCGCTCGCTAACAACAATACGCCGGCCGCCGTAGCAACAGACGCCATTGTGCTCGTTAAAAGTTAAAACAACACCGGCTCGGTCTTAAGTGGTCACCAGAACCGGCGCGCAATCTAGCCGCACCGAGCCTTCCTGTTAACGGCCCAGGCCCACATCTGTGTGTGTAAAAAGCCAACAATATATTCCCCGCTTTTATCCGCATACATTTTACAAGTCTTTCAACTTTCAACGTCTTACAGATTGGCGCGTTTTCTCTGGTTTTAATTAAAGACCGTCTGATGATTTCCGAGAACCTGCTGAACTCGCGTACCCTCTCCACATCTGTCAGACTGCCACTAGCCAAACAGCCGCGCGAGCACCAAGCTAGCCCTGAGAGATGGGTCAAATACATGAGAGGGAACACGTGAGCGTAGCTACCAGAGTTAGCCGTTATTAGCAGAGTTTTAAACCATAGAGGATTTAAGCTGTGTGTGGTGTGGCGCTGGGCTCATGTGGGACTTTTCCGTTGGCCGCCGCGGCGACTCAAACTATGCCGCGCTGGTTTGCGTTTCCATTACCAGTGTAAACGCGACGAGATGGCCCGCCTCCAGTCCGGAGTTGGGCCCAAGCACGCCAGCTCCGCCTACTTGCGGGCGGAGGCGGCATCAGATATTGGCTATTCAACAGACATTTCACGATCAAAAATGACATTGCTGTTCAGAAGTGTAGGTCTACCGTGGCCGCTGTACAACAGTGAACAACTGTGTGGGCGGTGCAGCTCCGGTATGATTGACAGGCGGAAGTGACCAATAGCATCTCACAGCTGTTGTGCAACAACCTATATTCAGCCAATCACAGTCAGGCGAAAAACGATTGAACCAAGAAAGCAACATCATCGGGGCCTGCTGTACTCTAGTCTAAACATCTCTCCCTCCCTTTCTACATCCATCCATTCTTTCTTTCCTCCCTCCCTCCCTTGTCCTTACCTCCCCTCTCCATCTCCATCTCTCCATCCTTTCCTCTCCCTCCACCTCTCACTCCATCCCCTCTTCCTCCTATTCTTCCCGGGGTCTATATATAGCCCGTGGAAAAGGTTGTCTAGCGGTGGTGGTGGAGGGGCCCCTACACCCCCACCCCCGACGGGGCCCTTCCCTCCCTGGGTTCCCACAAGCTCAGCACACAGAGACAGGACAGGAAGTGGACCAACACACACAGGAAACAGAAGGGGGGGGGGGGGGTGGTGGGGGTGGTGTGACATCATGGCATTCCCCCTGGCAGGACAAAGGACCATCTGAACAAACAGCTTCATAGCGCCGTTTCCACCGGCTACCAGCCCTCCCGCAAATACACATTTTACATATAAATATACATTATACGCAACGGCAGTATTGTGGACTTCTCATCGTGTGCCGTTTAAAATCACGCCAAAATCGTGACCTGCACCGTACCATTGTGTTCCTGTGGTAGGATTTTGCCAGTGTCGCTATAATAGTCTATTACAAAATAACCGCAATATGATGAGCTCAGCTCCTGTTAAAAATGGTACAACTGTAACAAATTAACAAGAGTAATATTACAAGAAAAGGTCTATTGTATTGTTCCAATGACTAGAATTGTCGTCCAAGCATCCAATGCAAAAATAATCGTTTATTTTGCCATCATTACCTTGGCCTACCCTGAGCAACCAGACTACAGAGTCTACAAACATGGCCCCATATCAGGCTGGGCCGCAGGGGCGGGAACATTTGATATTTACTACACATCACAAGACGTGGGGGGTCGCTATTGATAAGAAAGGTTATCAACGATGGGGTGATCAAGGCGATCGGGAGGCGGGCCAGGTCCGGTGGGCCCTTGTGTGTTTACGTGTGGGTCCGATCGGGAGGTACGGGAAGAGATACCATATCACTGGATTTCCTTTGGGTTTGGTGATGCCGGTGTGGTGCGTTGTTGTGGCGTGAAGGAAGTGCACTTCTCACAGCACCCTTTGGCACAAGTGAGTAATGTTGAGGAGGAGAGGAGGCAAGAGAGGAGGAGATGAGGGGAGGGTAGAGGAAGTCAAGTGCAGATCAAAGAACAGGAGGAGGATTAAGCTGCAGGTGCTGTCTGAACCACAACCACAGAACTCACGAGACAGACCCGTCTCACTTCTCACAGACAGACAGGAAGACAGGCCACAGAACGCACGAGACAGACCCGTCTCACTTCTCAAAGACAGACAGGCCACAGAACTCACGAGTCAGACCCGTCTCAATTCTCAAAGACAGACAGGCCACAGAACTCACGAGTCAGACCCGTCTCACTTCTCACAGGAAGACAGGCCACAGAACTCACGAGACAGACCCGTCTCACAGACAGCGAGGAAGACAGGCCACAGAACTCACGAGACAGACCCGTCTCACTTCTCACAGACAGCGAGGAAGACAGGCCACAGAACTCACGAGTCAGACCCGTCTCACTTCTCAAAGACAGACAGGCCACAGTACTCACGAGACACTCGTCTCACTTCTCACAGGAAGACAGGCCACAGAACTCACGGGACAGATCCGTCTCACTTCTCACAGACAGACAGGCAGAAAGACGGAGTCGACAGCCACAGAACTCACAAGACAGACTCGTCTCGCTGACAGGCAGAAAAATGGAAAGTTGATGGATTCCTCCCACAAGACAGAAGGCCTAGTGGAGGAAATGGAGGTGAGGAATTCTGGTGTACCACTAACCAGGACCGCCCCCCCCACCATCATCTGTTTATATTTTACAGACATGCTGCAGAGTCTTGGCAGACGCACGCTGACCACCCTCTGGCCAGGGGATGGCGACGTGTTGCAGACCACCGGCCCGGGACTCGTTGATCCAGACTTACTTTATAAGGACAATCAAGTCCAGCACAGCGTGTTGCGGTGGTACTGTCCAGCCCCCAGGCACACGCTGTTTATGTTCAAAACCCTCCTTTGTCATTGAGACAGGGTCGGGACCCCTTTCAGGTGACCCACACCCACCTCCCGCCCGGACCAGAACCGGGAGTGTTGTGGACTCAAAACTGTAAAACTACCCCACCTTTCTAAAAGTTATTTAGCAGGCACATCCAAACTAAAGCAGGCTTACAGTTAACCAAGATTGGCCAAATAACATCAAGAGCCGATTGTCCTAACCAAGATGCAAAACAAACTATGGATAACTTGAATTGGAGGGATCTCAAATAATAATTTACAGTAAAAAAAAAAATAAAAACTTCATTTTGTCCATTTCAGAACATGCACATCTCACATCTGGAATGCCAGATCAAACCGTGGTTGTGTTGGGCCACAAGTTCATTACACAACACAACAGTCCGGAACATCCGATTAATAAACAAAGTCTCTCAAGCATGGTGGGTGGTTGACTCTTGGCGCGCGCGTGTGTGTGTGTGTGCGCGTGTGTGTGTGTTGCTTTGAACCCCTGTTCGGCGGCCATGTTGTCTCGTGGTAGGGCCCAGGGCACATATCTTTCCCCCGGCGTAGAGCGTGTTTACGGGGACGTGCCTGGACACAACCTCCCCCAGATTGAATCACAGTCCTCACAAACTCACAGCAGCAGCAGCAGCAGCAGCAGCAGCACGAGGAGGCGGAGGAGGAGGAGGAGGAGGGAGGCTGCGCTTTGATGGATACCCACCCAGCCGTAGCATACACCGCATGGAGACAGGCAGGCAGGCAGGCAGACCAAGACATTAGGAGAGAATAATGAGAGACAGGCAACCATAAAGAGACAGACAGGCGAGGAGACAGACAGAAAGACGGAGACAGAGAGAGAGACAGACAGACAGAGTAAGACAACTCGAAAGAGACAACAAGAGGCAGACAGACAGATTGAGGGAGAGACAGGCAGAATGAGAGAGAGACAACTGTGAAACAAAGCAACACACAGACTGATAGTTGCCCAGGGGACAACTGATTTAGCTGGCATGGCGCACACACACACACACACACACAACACACACACACCACACACACACACACAGAGTAATCATGTTGTGATAGTGACGCAGAACAGACGTCAGCGAATCAACCGCTAGGCTGTCATGACACAACACGGCAACAGGCCAATCACGGCGGGCATTGGAGGAAGGAGGTGATGATTAATCACATCAGATAGAGGCGGCTGGCAACACACACACACACACACACACACACACACACACACACACACACACACACACACACACACACACACACACACACACACACACACACACACACACACACACACACACACACACACACACACACACACACACACACACACACGTTAATTCAATTGAATGACACCAACACCGGGGAACAGGGTGTACGATACTGGGGGTCGACTCTGCCTCGTTACAAAACCAAACTAGCTCCCATTCGACCGCCATTTTACTGTTCAGTTGTTTGCTAGAGAACTTTCTCCAGAGCGACGTGCAGTGCCTTCAGCGACAGGGTCGTTAAGGAGCAGGCATCTTGCTCTGCTGGATGCTCACGGGTTATTGCCGAGGAACCCTCTGGCTGCGAGTCAGACACCCGGCCCAGGAGCCGCGAGGCACTACACCCCGACTCCCCAAGTCCTGACTGACGGCTGACTAATGAGGACGGAGGAGGGCATTGGAAAGTGTTGGATCGGGGCCCCTGATGCGGTGCTGCTGGTGTTATTATGAGGCCCCCAGACCGCGGGCGTGCACGAGCTGTCATACTATACGACTGAAGCGTCGACCACAGAGGACTCAACAGAAACACACACACACACACACACACAACTCTACAATAACTTTGTGGCTTCGAGAAGATGGATGGATTGTTGGGAGAGACTTGGACACACACACACAAGCACACACACCTCCCAGAGTAGGCCCCTCTGTCCATCGCCTCGGGAACCAAATCAGTGTGTGTGTGTGTGTGTAGGAGTCCCTGCCAATCACGTCTCATCATCGCCGGTCGTGTCCGAGTGCGGAGAATCTCGACACCACCAGACACTCGGGCTCCGCGTCTGATTACTGCTGATGCTGGAGTGAACCCACATCTGTATTCCTCAGCGATGTGTGTGTGTGTGTGTGTGTGTGTGTGTGTGTGTGTGTGTGTGTGTGTGTGTGTGTGTGTGACTGTGGGGGGTCGTGGTGACATCATACAACGTGCCAATACGCTGTGACATCGTTAACGAGAATGGATCCCTGCGGCGGTGGAAAATTGGGGTTTGTCGCTGTGACATTTAAAAAATAAAAATACAAATAAAATAGACTTGACGGAGAGAAAGGGGCTTTACAAGGCGACATCATTACAAATACAAAAAAGATTACTTTACAGATTTATCAACCGTTGATCGCTGAATTGATTAACCACAGCGATATATTTCAACAAATTGTCGCTTTGGATGAAAGCGTCTGCCAAATGCAAAAACCTAAATGTAAATGTAGGCTTATGGCTGTAGCCCTACACTATGACGACGAAATAGGGGTAGAATTTAGATATACTGGGTAAATTAAAGTGATAAAAAGTGCTAAAATCCAGGGTGGCTCCACAAAGATTCAGCCTCCATCACATCACAACAAGCGGGCAGATTATGCATCCGACACCCGGTAAAGATTAGTGAAACGTTTTTCGTTCAGGTGAGGAGGAGACTCGTGGACTGTCTGAGCAGAAGTCAGAACACGAACACACACACACACACACACACACACACACACACACACACACACACACACACACACACACACACAGTGTAGAAGGTCTTCTGATAGTCGTCCGGGGCGCATGTGTGAAGTATCAGTGAGCCCGGAGGCAGTGGTGGTGGTGTGTCCCAGTTGGCAACCAACGCCACCACCCCGCCTCCATCCTTGGCCCAGCGTCCCAGACTCAGACTACCAGACTCTCGGCATCGCCGCGCCGACATGAAAGACGCTGTCGTCGAGGCGTCACCGCAGCGACCAGAACCAGCCCGCCGCGCCAGCCGTAGGGGAACTTATTAGCCGTGTGTGTGTGTGTGTGTGTCTGTCTGCGTGCATTTGAGAGAGCGAGAGAATCTTCAAAGTTTTAGTTAAACAGACTTAACTAAGCTCGCCTATAAACTAGGGATGCTCATTCTGCCTTTTTTTTTTTTTTTTACTAACCGATAATCAGCCTTTGGTAATCGAGAAAACAAATTGTGCTGTTAAGAAAAATCACTGAGTCTTAAATTTGTCAGGTGCCCCCCGCATTATTATATAAATCTGTTTATCATGAAGACTTTTACGAAAAAACTAACTGACAATATCAGCAATGAAAGCACTGGGTTACTCATGAAGGACACCTCGATTATTCAGAGTTTGGGGCCAGCCCAGAATGAGGATTTATTTTATGATTTGTCATAACTGATCGTGTAAAACGGTCCAAACTTTTACCGTCAGTTGCCGGTTAATCGCCAAAACCAAGTCCTTCTCTGTAGCCATGGTTACGAGGGGGGGGGGGACGGGGGACGGGACGTTGTGAAGTCATGGATAAGGAAGGAGACACACACACTGGGTGTAATGTGAAGGCAAGTTTTACCGCACGTGTGGAGAGAGAGACAGTTTAACCGCGTGGTGGAACACACTGTGGCTGATTGTCTGCCTCACCGCTGGTCACGTGGTCCCCATTAGGCTACGCGGCGTGTGGATCTCGCGGGCGCGTGTGTGTGCGCGCGCGATGGTTTACAGCAGACGTGTGCTGCTGTGTGTGTGTGTGTGTGTGTGTGTGTGTGTGTGTGTGTGTGAGAAACTAAAACAAATTATTTCGGCCGAAGAAGCCGTAGTAGACAGACGGGTTTGATTGGACGGTAACCACGGAGACTAAACCACCGCGGAGTTCCCACCACACCGCGCCGGGACAGACCAAACACAGGGGAGGCCAGCCGACACCCCCACCCTCTCCTCGCTCTCCAGACAGCTACGAGACACGCATCACCCTCTCCTCCTCCTCCCTTAGTCACAACACACCTCACCTCCAGCCTTTACATTCCAGGTGCTTAGGGGCGGGGCTTCTGATCTCTGATTGGACCAGGCCTGATGTGCACAAAATGCACAAACTTTGTAAGACCTTCAGCCAGCCTATAGACCCTAGACCCAATATCATATCCCACCCACTGCAGTGAGAATGCAGTCTTTAGCTCCAGCATTAGCGTTATCGGTTAGTCTCTGGGTTCCTCTGTGATGAACTCTTCAACCCGAGCGGTGTGCCTTGCTAAAGGGCACTCGTGGGTACTTGCACTGCGACCTTTCGCCCACCCTTGCCGGCCCCTGTACGGCAGCGACAGGCTGGAACTGGCTGGGTTGGGGGGGCGGGGAGGACGTGACCTTTGACCTGTTGTTATGGGGCTGGTGTCAGTGATAGCAGGGCCCCCTGCTAGCAGCTAAACAAACAGCCATCATTAACCCTGGCTGCACACACAGACCCATTGTCCACCTCCGCCTCGCTCCCTGGACACATAAATATACTGGATGGTAGCATGACAGGCTCGGCCTAGCTGGGTTAGCATGGTTGGCATGGAAAATCTATCGGAAGGGACCATTTTAGATTCAGCGTAGCTAGGTTAGCCTGGGGAAACCAACAGGAAGGTAGCATGTGAAACTCTGGGCTGATCCCACTCTCAGCTTAGCTAAGAGGCTAAGCTAGTACCACCTAGCCAAGATTTATAGCAAAACACACGTGTACCACACACACACACAACTAACCAAACACATGCACCAGAAAGAAAATAAGTAAATTTTTACAGCCGGTGTGAATGTTTAGACGTTTTTAATTTGACGTTTTTACACTGGCTGGCTGCCAGTGCGTACAGTGGGTGAAATGCTAGGTTTGGCTCACCACAAAGCGGGCAACATCTCTCGCTGTGTGTGTGTGTGTGTGTGTATAAACGCTAGCTCCAGACAGCACAAGCACGGCTCACACACACTAGCCTGTAGGCAGGGGCTTTCCTCGCTGGTAAATAGCTGTGGTTCTCCTTTCAAACAAAATGGCCGTCGTTTCCCTCAGTGCCTAAGTTTCTTAGTGATCTGAAATGGGGGTTTTTTAACCCAGCGTTTCTGGGGCCTTATCAGCAGGCTGTGAGTGCAAGTTGATTTAAATTTCCGTGTTGCCAGGTTTCAGTTGAGTACTAAATTCCTCTAATGAGGGAATATACGACAGGCTAGGCCTCCTTCAACTCGTCAATTTTAACCTGGGACCATGGGAATTGCGTTAGGGTTAGTTTTATGTTGTGTTTATGTATGACCTGTTTGTTTTACATGTATGGTATGTGTTAATGTCCCCGCCAATGGTTGCATCAATAATGGGCCCTTGGCTTCTACCGTTTCCAAACCATGTCTGAAGAAAGACTCGTGGCTTTGACTACAGACGTATCCCAAAATACCGCTTGGTTGAGCGCTCAGCTCCAACCTCAACAGCGGTAATTCAGTGGGATGGACCACATCTGAAAACAGACCATTTCCTGGCTCATTAGCTGG
Source organism: Coryphaenoides rupestris (assembly GCA_002895965.2). Lineage (NCBI taxonomy): Eukaryota > Metazoa > Chordata > Actinopteri > Gadiformes > Macrouridae > Coryphaenoides > Coryphaenoides rupestris. Next base: position 29,994 of record PIJE02001276.1, on the reverse strand, counting down.
GACCAAACAGGTTAAAGATGCACACCACCCCACTAATAACAGCCAGATCCCGGTCTTCTTCTCCTCCGCAGGGCTTTACCAGAAGAAGAAGAAGAGACCGCCGTAGCACAACAGTAGCCACCTGAACGCAAGCCCAACCTGGCAACACAGGCCGTCTCCATTTGGTTTCTCTCCGTTAAATTCAAAAATAACTTTATTAGGATGGGAACCAATGTAGCGCAAAGCAAGTGAAGTATAAAACAGAGGCGATAATCATTATAATAAGACATCTAGGGCTGGGTGCAAGCGCTCTAAATACACACATTCCGCGTGCGTGTGCGTGCATGCGTGTCTCACTCAGTGTGGTGTAACACTGCACCGACTGAAGCAAATCCAGAGGCTAATAGCTCCTGGAAACTGTGACTCTCTCAATTTTCCAGTGTATTAAAATCTCAAAATAACCCAAACTATGGGGCTTTTAAAATAGCCCGTGCTGGAATGGCTGGAAGACGTACAGCTTCCTCTCTCTGAGGAATACTTTCACAATAAAAGACAGATTTGTGGAAGTTCTAAAAAGGGCCGTTCTACACTTTAAGACATCACAGTGCAGGTCAGCCCAAACCTGCACGTGGTTCCAGAACCATGACGACTGGGGGCAGGTGTTGCGTAGATAATGCTCCCCCAGGAAGTTAAAATGCAGATCGCTTGAGTGGTTCCACTTCACCTCTCTGTGTGTGCGCGTGTGTGTGTGTGTGTCTCCTGAACATTTATGAGTTATGAACATTTATCCACTCATGGTATTTGTTATACTTGTTTTGCTGACCGAATATCTTTCCTATATTTTTATATTCCCCTTAGGCTTAGAGTTACTGTAAATTTGTACATTTGTCATTCTATTTTTATTATTCTATTGTTTATTTCTCTTGTCTATTATTCTATTGTGATGCAACTTCTGGCACAAGAATTTCCTACGGGATCAATAAAGTTTTATCTTATCTACATATAAAACATCTCTTATATAATCAAACAAATGTTGGGCAGCATATAATTAGGTGGTAAGCGAGGCAGTGTGAACACAATGCTGTCTCACAATGTTAACGTCACTGGAGGACTTCCCACAGCACTAACAGATAAATGATCAGTCAGAATACCTTCAGAGATGTGGAACAATCCTACAAGCACACCAAACCGCGGCGAGAGCGTATAAAACACTGGCCAGCGAAATGCGGAACATGGCAACCCGCCAGGGCCTTGTTTATAACCAGGCTTGTTTTTTCTTTACCGCCTTTAAAAGCGGTATAATTTAAAATAATTGCATTCTAAAATACACATCAGCGTGTAATAAAAGCAACTTTTAAGGCATTAAGAAAGCGGGAAGGGTTTAGGATTGGGAGAATCGCAAGAAAATTGGATTGAGGACACGGTGCTGTTTTCACAGAGGTCTCCGTGTTATTCCAAAACACACACACCGAACAGTACAACTCACCCCAGCCCACATACACCGAACAGTACAACTCACCCCAGCCCACATACACCGAACAGTACAACTCACCCCAGCCCACATACACCGAACAGTACAACTCACCCCAGCCCACATACAGCCGACAGTACAAACTCACCCCAGCCCACAATACAGGCCGAACAGTACAGACTCACCCCAGCCCACATACACCGAACAGTACAACTCACCCCAGCCCACATACACCGAACAGTACAACTCACCCCAGCCAACACTTTATTTACCCTGCACAGCCCGCTTACAGAAGCCTGTTTTCCCAATCTACTGTCCCGTAAAGGTAGGGGTCACCACACACACACACACACACACACACACACACACACACACACACACACACACACACACACACACACACACCACACACACCACACACACACACACACACACAACACACACACACACACACACACACAGGAGGATGGCGGCAGCGGCCCGTGGCACAGACGGGGGGGGGGGGGGGGGCTAAATCACATGGTCTGGGGTGGGGGGGGGGGGCAATGGGGTTAAAGGTCATCCTGATGCAGACGCAACACAACACTCCAGGGAGGTGCACTGGCGTCACGGCGGTTTCCAGCGGCGGTGCTGACCAGGAACCAGGAATGCGATCGGGTCAGTGGTAATTACAGGAGCAGCAAGGCATGCTGGGAACTGAGCCAGGAGGGGCGGGGGGCTGTTTCCTGTTGTGGGGCGCCCCCGGGGCTGTCATGGCCGCTCAGAGGAGAGACGTATGAAGTCAGGTTCCTGTGTTGTGGCTTTCTCTCACTTGTCTGTTGAAGTTGCGAGTCGTTCATTTTCGCCCCCCCCCCCCCCCCCTCAGACAGCCAGTAGATGCCATGAATAAATCACAGATAAGATGGTGCATAATTAATCCCAGACAGGGAACTTCAGAGGCACACAGAGGCCTCTGGTAAGTTACCAAAAGTCATTTGGCATTATTGTATTTTACAAAAACAACCCCTAACTAATGAATCCACATCATTTAATCGGATCGCTATCATGCTCAGACCAGTGGTTCGGTTCGCTTCTGTTGGGTTTAGGTTCTCCTGTGCTCATTTGCTTCTCAGGGTGTCTTTGAAGTGCTCCTGTCAGGTGTGAGTCTGTCTGGCTACTGACTTGTCTGTCTGTCTGTCCACCACGTCCGTCCACCATCCATGTTCATCTCCAGCCTTCGACTCACCACCGCTTTGCTTTGTCAAACCCTCCCACTCTGCTCTGTCAAGGCCTTTGCCGTCAATGGTATATACAAAAAAACGACCAGGCGTCAAAACCACCACCACCACGACTTTGTTACCTAAAAGGAGCAATTCTGTCGATTATCTCTCCCCCTCTCTGATTGGCTACATTTCTCTCTTGGTCTGGCCAATAGCGGTGTGTGTAGGACAGCGGCCTGGCTGCTGTCTCACTTCCTGTCCTTACCGGTGTGGGGGCGGTGTGGGGGCCAGCCGGTGTCTTCCTGGGCTGTGGGGCGTTCCGCGCTCGCCAGTAAAAACCTCAAACAGCCCCTCTGTTGTGAACACAGCCACCTCACCTCCAGGGCAGCAGGCCACACCCACACTGACATATGGACCCAAGCACGCACACACACAGACGCACACCAATTGTCCCTTTCCCTACTACAACAACAACAACAACAAATGCCACACACACACACACACGTCCTCTCTCTTTCCAACACAAGCCTATCAAAGGGAAGTGCTGGCTGGGCTGGGGGGCATCGCTGGCGTACTGGGCGAGGTTATGAAGTTGGAACCTCGCGTACGTAGGGGAGAACCACTCAGGGACGACCCTAGTGTCTGTTGCCGACAGAGGTACCGGGAGACCAGACAGATAAGTACCCTCATGATGTGGGTATGGGGTCATTTGGGCAGGACAGGTTGAGGAGGAGTTATGGCTGCAAGTGGCATCTGTGACTCGTTAATCTCTGCCCAAATGGCCGTGCCTCGCCATTTCTAAATAACAGCATGCAGTCCTGGGTTGTTGTTGTTGTTTTTCTTCCCTAACCGTAATAAAAGCTCATTAATTTTGGCCCGAGGAAAGGCAGCCGTTTACAATTTAAGGAGAAATTTATCGAATAAAATTATAGAATAAAAACCAATCGGACGCTAAACCATAAAGCACACAGGCACACGCAAGAGGTGGGCTAATGCTTGACAGTTTAAGGAAAAGAATCAATAAATTAGTCTAAAACTAGCAGCAACGATTTAGAAATCCCTTGCTGTAATGACGATGTTATTAATAGCACTATAGGGAATTACGGTAATGTGCCTGCTTTGTGACACAGGACGGGTACTGTAGAACCTGGGCCAGCAACTTCCAGGTTCTGGACCGGGGGGAGGATAAATAGACACTTAACAACACAACATGTGTCTATTTACCAAACTACTGTGATGTCTGCGGGGCTAAAACAACTCCTGCACCAAAGAGAAGTGGTAAACCAAACAATGTGTGTGTGTGTGTGTGTGTATACAGTTCCTTCAGTGAACACAAGAAACGGTTAATTGTGATGGAAAAGGGTTTCACTTGCAACTACAATTACAAAATGGAGCGTTTACACACCTAAAGAAATATAGGGTGCCCACTTGTAAATTAAAAATGTGCATTATGGGACGTGGGCTTGACACCCCCCCCCACACACACACCCACCCACCCATGCGATGAGTCACAAGTGACTGGGCCCTGTGCTGTGCTGTGAAGAAAATTCTATGATATGCACGTTGTTGGTCACCATTAACACTACCCACCCACCCCTACACACGCTTCGCCCCTCCGACGCCTGACTTTCAAATTAGTTTGACCACCACCTCTAACACACACACACACACACACACACACACAATAACACACACACACGTCGCTTGTAAACACACTGCACTCCGGTGCGGAATGCGTTCCCCCTTCTTTGTATGGAAGTGGAGACCACGACCTCCTCCACCCACCACCACCACCTCCACCCTCCACCCTCCACAACACAAACTTCTCCAGACTCAAAGAGTTGATCCGCGTGGAGATCGATCATCAATATCCATATTATTTCCTGGGGGGGGGGGGGGTGTAGGTGTCATGTGACTCAATGTATATATATTATATATATGTAATCATATATATACATAATATATATCAAGTGGTGTAAACGGGGGACGAGCGAGGGGCGGACGCCGTCACCATTTGTCCCACTTTCTGCGGTTAGCGCGGCTTAATAATACTTTCACTAAAAAAGTAAAGTACAGTACAGTAAAGTAGAGTAGAGTAGAGTAGAGTAAAGTACGGTAGAGTGTCGGGGTCCACTCACCGGGCTCCCCTGGGGTCTTCATGGCGGCTGCTGCTGCTGCTCGTCTGCCGCGTCTCCTGCTGCCGCTTCTTCTGCTCCGGACGAGTCCAACTCGGTGATCCGGGGGGGGAGGGGGAGCGGGGGGAGGCTAGCCCGCTGGTGGCTAGCGGCACTAGCTAACAACACCCGCAACCGCACCCGCCGGGGTTAGGGGCGTTAGGGTGCCCCGCAACAAGTGGCCGCCACACCCCCCCCCCAAAAAACAACAACAACAACAACAACAACACCACCACCACCAACACCACCACCACCACCGACACCCCCGCCGCGCTTCCTAATAAAGTCGCCCGGACTCTAAACTCGCCGCTCGTCCATCGCGCCCGTGGCTCGAGCTCCTAACTGTTTGTTCGCTGTTCGCGCTGGAAGTTCCGGTTCCGGTTGCGTTCAGTCCGCTACTTCGTGCGAACTTCGTACGCGAACGAAAACGTCCGCACTTGTTCGCACGAAAAGTGCCGCTACTTAACGTACGAAAAGTCCAGATACTTTCGCGCGAAAAGAACGAAAAGTCCCACTTGTTCGCACGAAAAGTCCAGATACTTTCGCACGAAGAGTCCGAAAAGTGCCGCTACTGAACGACGCTAACGCGAAAGAAAAGTCGCTCCGTGTTCGGCCTCCGCAGGGGAGAGAGAGAGACACCCGCCGACTGCGACCGAATGGCGGACCTCAAAGTTC
>PIJE02001276.1:12500-22842 GCA_002895965.2 Coryphaenoides rupestris | reverse complement strand
CAATCTCCCTCACCTCTCTATCTCTTTCTCCCCCCCTCTTCCCTCTCCCCTCTCTCTATCTCTCTCTCTCCCTCCCTCTCTATCCCCCTCACTCTCTCCCTCCTCCTATCACTCCCTCTCCCTACCTCTATCCCCCTCTCCCCCCTCTCTCTCTCTCACCCTCGCTGTCTCTCTACCTCCCTCTCTCTCCCTACCTCCCTCTCTCTCTCTCACTCCCTCTCTCTCTCGCCCACGCCGACCGAGGGGGCGGGGGGTGAGGAGGAACAGAACGCCCACTTGTCGCCGCTCGTGCTCCTCCGGTGTGGGCGGCGGCCACGCGTCACGTTGCCGTGGCGACCCATCTGACCACCGGGGACCCCCGCATGGTCCACACACACACACACACTGAGTTCTGTCTGTTTCTCTCTAATAAGCAACAGGTTGATATAAAGATGGATTAAATTGTGACATCCACTTTTCTCTTTTCTCTTGTTTTCCATCTGATTGGCTGTCTAACTAATTAATGAATTAACTAATTAATGAAGTCATTAACTCATTCATTAACTAAATGATGAGCTAAAGTGGAAGTCACAGCATCTATGGATGATGAGAGCGGTTGGTTTGTTTGGGGTACGCCTCTCGTCCTCTTTAACCCAGCCTGCCTCCTAGCCTAGCCTAGCCTAGCCTAGCCTAGCCTAGCGTGCCACTGCTAATAGCAGTCCCTACTGGGCTGGGAGGAGACGTGTTAGCATGTGGCGTTAGCATGTGAAAGGGAGGTCCCAACAAAACAACAGCTCCGTGGGGGGGGTTATCTGTGAAGTGATCAGCAGACAGGCGAGGTGCTAATGACCCCGTAGGTCAACAACAGACGGCAACTGTTGTTGAGGCCATTTGCTGAGTGATGGGCGACGGACGGGTTGACGAGGATGCTGATGGTGATGATGATGATTATGAATAAATAAATGGCTAAATAAAGGATATTTGATTTAATTAGGGCACTCAAGAGACACACCGGTAGAACAACGAACAAAGATAATAACTTGATAATAGCCTTAACGTTGTCTACATGCAGTTTTTTGAATATAAATGACAGAGAGAGGGATGACGTTTTACAGCCAAAATAACGACTCAATTGTAGTTAGTTAGCGATGTCATTTTGGACGCTAAGTGGTGGGCTGGTTTTCATGAACATATCCCTTCAGCTAAAATTATGCAGATGACGATTTAAGTGAAAAATGCACTTTCTAGTCGCAAATAGAAAGTGCATTCTTGCTCTGTAGGCCTGTGTGTTGTTTACAGTGAAAATCTCCACCACTAACATGCGTCGACATGCCTCCCATGTGTGTGTGTCTGTGTGTGTGTGTGTGTCTGTGTGTGTCTGTGTGTGTGTGTGCGTGTGTGTCTGTGTGTGCGTGTGTGTCTGTGTGTGTCTGTGTGTGAGTGTGTGTGTGTGTGTGTGTGTGTGTGTGTGTCTGTGTGTGTGTGTGTGTGTCTGCGTGTGTGTGTCTGTGTGTGTGTGTGTGTGTGTGTGTGTGTGTGCGTGCACTAAAAGTGTTTTGGAGAAAACGCAGAGTGGGTTTTTTTTGTATGGAAAGTAAGTCTTGGGACCCATATGGTCTGCCGGGCTCCTCCCGCGCCCAGCCCACCACCAAACTGTCAATCCCAAAGTAAGACGCCTTTCACACTCTGCATGCACACACACACACACACACACACACACACACACACACACACACACACACACACACACACCACACACACACACGTGACTGCTCTATCCTTTTTTAAATGCCCAATTGTGGGCTGAACGGGGAGAGAGCTGGCTGGTTGGAGGCAGATGTTAAAATTACATCTTTCTTTCATGCACACAAACAATGATTAACACATGTGCCCATGCAGGGAGCGTGTGTGCACGTGTGTGTGTGTGTGTGTGTTCTGTGTGTGTGTGTGTGCGTGCCAGGCGTGTGTGTGTGTGTGTGTGTGTGTGTGGCCGTGTGGGGAAGCTTGTGCTGACTTTCCAGACGTGTTTCCAGTTCATTTCCTGCCCGCATGTCGTCTGCACACACGTCACACCTGAACGCGAGAGCTGTCTGTCTGTCTGTCTGTATATGTCTGTCTGTCTGTCTGCCTGTCTGTCTGCCTGTCTGTGCGTCGGCTGCCCGGGGATATGGACAGACAGAGAGGAAGAGTAGAAGAAGAAAGAGACGACGGGAACGACGGGAAAACAGAGAGAGAGAGAGAGAGAGAGTTCTTAAGGAGGGATAGGATTAGAAGAGAGGGAGGAGGAGGAGGAGGAGGAGGAGGGGGGGTAGAAGTGTAGAGGGGGAGGGGGAGGGGGAGAAGAGAGAGAAAGAGAGAGAGAGAGTGAATAGGTCCTTTGTGATCAGAAGTCTTGTTTATTTTCTTGGTGCTTGAACTCTTCAAGAGCTACGCGGGCCCTGATGTCTGCGCTGTCTACCGGGCCCCCCTGTGTCACTCCTCCCACCCCACCCTCCCTCGGGCCCCCTGGTCTCGCCCCCCCCCCCCCGGCCCCGACACACACACCCACACACACACAACCCCAGGACAACGCCACCGCCCGGTAGCACACCAACGGACGCCTGCTTCCTCCTCTCTTCCCTCGCTAACCAACAGCGAGGCGTACGGACGTACAGACGTGTTTACGGTAAACAATGCCGCGAGGCCGAAACCCTGGAGCACAAATACAAATACGCTCAGGAACGCGAAAAAACTTCCTCAAATATTTGAGGAAACCCAAGTGGACTTCCCACTGTTGAAACAAAGGTGTGTGTGTGTGTGTATATACAGTATATGTTACTCTTTTACTCTTACATGTTTGCTATATGCATGCATACACTATGGGCTACGCTAACAGGCTAGCTGGCTAGCAGTGGGTGGATCTGTTACACCCAGTAGCCAGACAGGCTACACACACACACACACACACACACACACACACACACACACACACACACACACACACACACACACACACACACTATACTGAGGTACAAGCCTCCACTGTTTCTCTCTCTCTCTGCCTCTCTCTATCACCCTCTCTGTCTCTCTCTCTCTCTGTGTCTCTCTCTCTCCTCATCTTTCTCTGCCTTGCCCTCTCTCTCCCCCTCGCTCTTCCACTCTGTCTACGTCACTTTCTCTCTCTCTCTCTCTCTCTCTCTGACCTCGCTCTCTTATAAGCGCATTCTGTGTCAGCCTGGGTCTCTCGCCCTCCCTCCTCTAACCTCTCTCTCTCTCAATTCAATTTCAATGTAAAGAGCTTTATTGGCATGGGGGAAACACGTTTACATTTTCAAAGTGAGCGGTAAATAAAAACAAAGACAAAACAAACAAATATCTGATATTTAATAAAGAAATGTGTCAACAAAATTTTGCAAACAAATATGTAAATAAGAGTATGCAGAATGTACTTCTAAATGATCAACAGCAGAATTGTGCTTTTTTGTGCAAAAACTAAGTCCATAGAGGAAAGTAAGGGTAACTTACAAAACTAAGTTTAAAAAAAACACTAAAGTAGAGGGAGCTGGCCTTTTGCTTTGTGTGTCCGTGGCTACGGCAGCCGGCGTGGGACATCTCAGGCTCATCTGGAGGAAGTCCTGTCCAAATATGGTCATGTTGAAATGACAATGAATAAAGTACAATATTCACCAGTAGATGATCACAACCTGACCTGAACACAGCAGAGAGAGAGAGAGCAATAAAACACGAACATGTAAAGAAAGCTACATCATTCACTTCACTTTTCACTTAAAGTCTTAACTTTTCTAATGAACAAAGGAATACATGGGAGAGAACTGGTGAAGAGAGGGAGGGAGGGAGGGAAAGGGAGAGAGGGAGGGAGGGAAAGAGAGAGAGGGAGGGAGAGAGGCCACATTCAGTCCTTGAAAAGGAAGAGGGATTGTAAAGAGGAATGTGTGAGTTATATTGACCTATTTATGGAAAGAGAGGGAGAGAGAGAGAGGGAAGGAGAGAGAGAGAGAGCTGGGGAAGCAGAGCAAGGCAAAAAGAGAGAGGGAAAAAGAAGGAAAGAGGAGAAGAGAGGAAGTCAGTAGACGAGTGCTGGGTGAGCAGAGAGTGGAAGGGTGGTGAGTGTGAGCAAGGGAGAGAGAGCATAGAAAGGAGCTGCTTAGAGAGAGAGAGAGAGAGTTTTTATGTGACAGTAAAGAACGACAGAACGCAGAACAAATTTAAGGAGCAAAATAAGGAGAGAGAGAAAGACAGAGAGAACCAGAGAGAGAGAGAGAGAGAAGGAGGGAGAGAGAGGGGGAGAGATGTCGATATGGGTCTGTGTGTGTACACACACACACACACACACACACACACATTTCAGGCATGTGTGTGTGTGTGTTGAGGATCTCTTTTGTGTGTCACCAGAGGATCCATCTCTTCCTCTTCCTATGGGCAGCCAGCCCAGGTTCCTGTACACACACACACACACATATTCACACACACATGCATGCACGCATTCACACATACACAGTAGTAAATACACTGTACATGCCCACTCTAGATATACACTAGACTAGATACACACTATATTTGTAAAACTCGCTAAAACGCGTCTTTAAACACAACCTTCAGTTGTGTTTCACTCTAGAAATTCTATCCTCATCATTCCCCTCGTTTTCATCTGTCTCTCTCTCTCTCACCCTCTCTTACTTCTGTTTTCTATCACTCTCCCAGTTTCCTGTTCGTCACGTTTTCCCGTCTTAAAAAAACCCCCTCTCTCTCTGTCTCCCCCCCTCTCTCTCTCTGTCTCCCCCCTCTCTCTCTGTCTCCCCCCTCTCGCTCTCTGTCTCCCCCCCCCCTCTCTCTCTGTCTCCCCCCAGCCCCTCTCTCTACCTGCCTCTCCCCCCCTCTCTCTCCATCTACTGTTTATGTTAACAGTTCTTTAGTACAGTCTGACGCCAGGGAGCCTGTCTCAGTCTGTTTCCATTTCCAGTGCCTGGGTGACCTCTTGACCCCTGGGTGCTTCTACACATGCTGCTTATCTCCCCGTTCTCCTCGGGCCCGCGGTGCTCCAGCTGGGGGTCGCGACCCCTGAGTCGCTCACAGCAGGAGGCCCAGTGGGTCGGCGGGTTATAAATAATTTATTTCTGAAGTCTGTGGCGGACATGCATGCCTACCTGTCTGCTTTGATCACCCGTAGGCTTGAAGACGGAAAGGAAGGAATTCTGTGTTGAAGAAATGTTAGTGAGACGGAGAAATGTGAGGAACAATAATATGTCAGTTTTATTGGATTTACTCGGATGGCTCCTGGGCCAAACACAGCTCCTCCTGGGCGGTTACGGTATGACCGGGTCAGGGGAACCACTTCATACTCTACAGAACTCTGCCACAGAGGGACAAAGTGTCGCTGCATATCGTCAAAGTGACTTTATTTTGGTGTCAGTTTGGACTATGTGCTGCAAGCCCGCCTTGCTCTCGGACACCTTGATACTTGGCCAAGAGGAGCAGGGGATTGTACTAGCAACCCTGACTTTACTACGTCTCTAAAAGACGGACCAGGGGACTTTAAAGTAAGAAGAGAAAACCGGAACATTATCTCAGATCGTCACCAGGATATTTGCTGCCTTGCAAAAGGCCACAAAGGCAGGGCAGAGTCCGAACCTGTGGCTAGAGACACGCTGGTGGTGTCTCGGGTCCTCTGTGTCCACGCGTGTCTAGAAGCAAGTGTTTATGGTGCTTTACAGCGGTTTAAAGTCCAGCCGGTGAGCAGCTAGCCTGCTCTGTATTCCCCCCCCCTGGCGCGCGCTGCCCGGGTGGAATATCCTGGGGGTTCTAGGCGCTGTGCGGTGGGCCCGGGCGGTTCTGAGGGGGCTGGGGCCCGTCTGGCTGAGGTCGGGCTTGGCTGCCGCTGTGTTTGTTAACGTCTGTCTGGGCGGCGGCGGCGGTGGCGGCGGCGGAGGTGCGGTCCCATAGCGCCTCGACAGCCGTGACCGGCCACGTGCCAAGCTAGCCAGACGGACGGCCACCTGTAGCACATACCGGCCAGAGCGTAACCGTTGGGTCGTCAGGGTAACGGAGGGGGCCGTGTGCGACAACACGCTTAGTGAGGGTCCGTGTTGTCTGGCGGGGGGGGGGGGGGGGGGGGTCGTTCTGGGAAGAGCATGCTAGCTCGTGGCGGCAGCGATAGATGTGGGCCACTGCTAAGCTGTTAGTTTAGTGTTAGTTTCAGAACGTTAGACAATGAGTGAAGTTTTGTTGGGTATTTATGACTTTTATTTCACTTTTATTTGGTTTTGTTAAGATTAATTTCAAACGGTGATGTGGCTGAGATGGCAGCAGACGCGTCAACATTAAAAAGACGTACATTAAAGTTTCCTCTGCTTAAAATAATAAACAAGTACTCTTTGTACGTCGCTTTGGATAAAAACGTCTGCCAAGTACCCTAAATGTAAATGTAAATGTCAATGTAAATGTAAATGTAAAAGTGGCTACCTACCACTCAGGCTGTTTAATATGCAGACCTGTGGCGAGCTTTTGTACTTTTAAACGGTTGAGAACTAATTGACATGTAAATGTGGCTTTCCTATTGCCCACGCACACACACACACACACACACACACACACACACACACACACACACACACACACACACACAGTCTCACCTGCTTTACCTGTTGAAGGCAAGAGGGGGAGAGAGGGCGACATCTAGTGGTATTTAGGATGTACTGCACAGGCCTACTTCTGCCTGTTTTGTTTTAGAGAGAGGGCGACATCTAGTGGTATTTAGGATGTACTGCACAGGCCTACTTCTGCGTTTGTTTTAGAGAAAGGGCGACATCTAGTGGCAGTTAGGATGTAGGACGTGTGTGTGTGTGTGTGTGTCTGATCACCATGGACGTGTTTGTGAGTGATTGCTGTCGTTAAGATTCTCTGTTAAGTCTTAGTAAATGAGACTTAACAGAGAATAACGTCGGGTTTTCGACTATAAACACACACACACACACACACACACTCAATCAATCTGTTTACCTGTGTAGTTGGTTGAGGGTGGTGATATTGTGGCGTGTGATTGGTTAAGAAGAGACAGGAGAAGGCGTGGTCTAAGTTTGCACTTTATTCCTAACACATACTGGTTGGTTCTTCCCTCTCCCAAGACAACAGGCACACAGATAGACCTGGACCACGGAAACAGAGGAAACATTAGTTTATATCACACACTCCATGACCGGGAGGGAGGGAGGGAGAGAGAGAGAGGGGGAGAGAGAGAGAGGAGAGGGGGAGAGAGAGAGAGGAAGAGAGGGGGAGAGAGAGAGAGGAAGAGGGAGAGAGAGAGGGAGGAGAGAGAGGGAGGGAGGGTGAGAGAGGGATGAGAGAGAGAGAGACAGAGGGATGGAGAGAGAGAGAGAGAGAGAGAGAGAGAGAGAGAGAGAGAGAGAGAGAGAGGAAGGAAGGGGAAGAGAGTTTTGAAACAATATGACAGGAACTCCAAAACAGAATCATCGGCCGATGGAACCAAAGGAAATCGCCTACTTTACGTTTACAGAGCTTATGGTTCTTTTCTCTCACGGCTCTCGGATCAACAATAAATAAAAACAACCGCTGGAGTTTCATGTTCAGCCATAATAATAATAATAATAATAATAATAATAATAATAATAATAATAAGCATAAAAAGTTTGTACACGGTGAAGGAGCTCTTTGGTTGTTCAACGTGGAGGTTCTCTGTCTGGTCGTCAGTTAAATCTGTTCATCCTGTGATTCACCAACGCTTTGGATCACAGCTACATCGTAGTAAAAAATAGAAAGTAAAGTAAAAGTTTGGTCTTTCTCCCCAGGAAACGGATAAAGTATCGACACGCCGGGCGAACGAAAGACACGAATTACGTCGTTTGGTTTCGTGGATTTCCTTCTTCATCGGACGGGCGTCAAAATATCAAGTTAATAAAGTCCTGCGTCGTGTGTGTGTCTACAAATGCCTCGATGCTGTGTGTGTGTTCGGTCTGTTGTGGGTGTGTGTGGGTGTGTGTGTGTATTGGGTTTGTGTGTGTGAGTTTATTTATGTGTCTATATCTGTGTGTAAATGCGTGTGTGTGTGTGTGTGTTGTCAGTGTGTAAGTGTAATCAGCATGTGTGTGTTGTCAGTGAGTGTGTGTGAGTGTGTGCGTGTGGTGGTCTTTGGTACCATTCTCTGTCCACCACTGCGACGTGTCACACAGTCACACACACACACACACACACAACACTATGGTTACTGTCCAAAGGTACAGAAAGCTACACACATCAAGACACGTCACGGAGGCAGACGTGGTGTCAAAAGGTCGGTAAGGTCACGGTTCTGGTTCTGGTTCTGGTTCTGTGCTGGCCTCGTACCCCTCCCCTCCCGTGTCCCCCCGGCCGAGCACGGCCACACCACACACACACACACACACACACCACACACACCCCACCCAGCACAGCAACACAAGCCTTAGTAAAGCCTTACGATAACGGTCTCAAAACCAACTAATCCGCGTGAACAGAAGAAATGAAAATAAACAAAAACAAAAGAACAGCAAGTGTGTTCATCATCGCCCAAACCGTCCACTCCTGAGTTTAGACGAGTCGTCGTCACGTCTTAGTTTGTTGTCTTCGTAAAGCTTGAACCTGTTTTTGGTTTCCACTGTTAGAGGTATGAGTGAAGCCCTCGTAGAAATAAACACTAAAACACACAAACCACCGAAACTAAACAAAACACGTAGCAGTAAGGAAACTGAACATGGAAGAAACGCGTGGATCACAGCTTTAGAGCGAGTCCACAGTCAGACGGAGGCAGTTCAACTGAGACGGTCGAGACTCACATCCAATAGCCTCAACAAACAGCAACAAACAGGGGTCATTTTCCTCTTTAGCCGGGCCGGTAAAGGTATAATTGCGGTCCTATTTTGGTAAAAAAAACAATGTAATCAACATCACAATACTCGCAATCGATGATTGGCCCAGGAGGCCACACGACAACAGTCTCTCCAGAGACCCCGAACACACCTGGGAATGACCCCCAATAAATACATAAATTAAGTCAATAAATTAACGAGCAAAACAACAAAAATAAAATATGCGAAAGGCTCCCGTACACAATAAATACATCTCTCATCATCAGAGGCGGCGAGAGAGAACGAGAGAGAGAGAGAGAGAGAGAGAGAGAGAGAGAGAGAGAGAGAGAGAGAGTTTTAAAGCTTTTTGTTCCCTAAAATCAAGTCATCGTCAAAGAATACACTGTTCCAGTTTCACATATACATCAGCAAACAAAGCAACCACGGTCAAAGGTCAAAGAAGTAGTATTATTCCCCCCCGCCCCCCTAAAAAAACAATCTATAGAAGAACTATGGGTTACATTCCCTAGAAAAGCTCACCTGCACCCCCCCACCCCACACACACCACCACCACGAACCACAACTTCAACACACTTTGCTTTTATCCAAAAATGTCTCCACCAGAGTTTGGTGTAAAAGCAAAGACCCTGCCCCCCCCCCCCCCCCCCCTCAAGACATTCAAATCAAGCTGAGTAATTAGCACCTTAACAAGATGACCCCGGGACCGCCGCCGCCGCTGCCGCCGCCGCCGCACTCTCTGGGTCACAGAAACAGCAGGGGTCACAGAGACAGCAGTTCACACATCTCGTCAGCAGGGGGTCGCTGCCGGCCGCTTGGTTTTGGTGTTTGGTCACACGTGCACGTATACACGCACACGCGCACGCACACACACACACACACACACACTCACACTCTCCTGCCGTTGTGCATGGTTTGGTTTTATGTATTTGGTATAAGTAGTTACGTCTAAAAAGGGTTTGCTTTGGGTATTCAGTTTTGGCTTTTTTTTCATCATCATTATCATCATTATCATCGTTATCAACATTCTGTTTCAACGTAAACTGGAAGCTACATTTTCACAGTTATTTCCAACCGTTACAAAATAAACAAACAACGAAACGGACGAGAATATATGATATAAAATACATCGGCATTAAATCGCCCAAGACTACCCCCTCACCCCGCCTCCCCCCACCCTCACCCACCCTCACCCTCACCCCTCCCCCGCCACCCTCACCCCCCCCCCCCCACCCCCACCCCACACCGTTCATAACAACTAAAGCAGTTCGACAGACCGCCAAACATCGTCAACAGACACGTTATGGAAAGAAAATACAACAAAATATAGATTATTCTGTCATTCAGTTCAGTTGAGGTTAATACATATTTATCCGTCCAGGAGCATCCACTGGGGGGGGGGGGACAGGAGAAGAGGGCGGGATGTCTCCCCCCTCCTCCCCCCCCCCCCCCCCCCCGGTGTCTCCCCCCTCCTGGTCCATGCCTGGTATTTGGTTTGGTTTTTGGCGTTCCTTCAGTCACTCGTGAAG
>PIJE02001276.1:0-7500 GCA_002895965.2 Coryphaenoides rupestris | reverse complement strand
CGCTTCTTCCTGCGTCGCCCCGGCAACCCCTCGAAGCCCATCAGGGGGGAGGAGAGGGAGGAGGGGCTGGGGAGCATGCTGTCTACCGCCATGGTCTCTGAGAGAGAGACATAGAGAGAGGGAGAGAGAGAGAGAGAGAGAGAGAGAGAGAGAGAGAGAGAAGAGAGAGAGAGCGGGGTTTAGCTCGTCAATACGTCGGGGTTAGCTTAGCTGCAGTAGGGACTAGTTAGCGGTTAGCTGTTAGCTCACCGGCGTCGCTGAGCCACTTCTCCAGCAGCGGCTTCAGTTTGCACATGTTCTTGAAGCTCAGGTTCAGCGCCTCGAAGCGCGAGATGGTCGTCTGGCTGAAGTCGTTGCCGTACAGCTTCCCCATCGCCATGCCGACGTCTCCCTGACGGCGGATGGGGGAGAAGGGGGCGGGGTTAAACTGCGGCGACCGTAGTGCAGGTGTGGAGAGAGTCACGCAGGTGTGTGGTTGACGCGTCTCACCTGCGTGAAGCCTAGCTTGATGCGTCGCTGCTTGAAGGTGCGCGCGAACTGCTCCAGCTCCTCCAGGTCGCTAGGCTCCTCCCCCATGACCCCGTGGTGACCCCCGGGCGTCAACCCGGCGGTCAGAGGCGAGGCCATGGCTCCGCCAGACACAGAGGGTCCTCCGACAGAGGCCACGCCCCCTCCTCCACCTCCACCTCCGCCACCGCTGCCCGTGGCAACCGTCGCCGACGCGCTGGCGATGCTGCTGGCTCCGCCCCCAACGCCACCGCTACTTCCTGCCACGGCGACGTCCGCACTCTTCTCCCTCTGTAACGAGAACACCAGACGGTCGCCATGGAGACGCTGGAGCCAAACGGGAGCGATGGGAGATAAAACAAAATGGCTACTGTCTGTAGGACAGACTGACTGGAGGACAGACAGTAAAGACAGACAGACTGTAGGACAGACTGGGAGGACAGACAGAATGAGAGGACAGACAGACTGGGAGGACAGACAGACTGTAAGACAGACAGACTGGGAGGACAGACTGTAGGACAGACAGACTGGGAGACAACAACAACAAATAAACATGGGCTATCAACCCCCTCCCCCCCAGTATATCATTATTTCTCTCTCTCTCTCTCTCTCTCTCTCTCTCTCTCTCTCTTTCCATTGCACTCACACTCACACACACACACACACACACACACACACACACACACACACACACTACCTGTGCTTGCAGGTGGAGGCGGGGCGGGGCCGAGAGGAGAGCAGGGTTCTGCTGAGACAGCTGGAGCAGGTTCTGAGTGGACAGCAAGCCTGAGGAGAGGTCAGCACCGCACTCAATGAATACACCAATTAATCAATTAAGCAGTCAAATCAGTCAGGCGGTCAATGACACATCAATCAATTAACCAAACAATGAATCTATTAACCAATCATTCAGCACATCAATTAACCAATGAATGCACACAAATTGCGGCTGCTGGAGACTGGAGACTGTCCAATCAGGACAGAGGAGGACAGGAGGGGGGAGAGCTGATAGGCCGCCAGCTCACCCTGCTGAGCCTGCTGCCCCGTGGTTGGCTGGGAGAGCAGGAACTGGGCGGGGGCCTGCAGCGAGTGTCCCGGCATCAGAACCAACTGCTGCAGCTGCAACAGCTGCTGAATGTCCTGCAGGTGGAGAGACAGACAGGTGAAGAGACAGGTAGGGAGACAGACAGGCAAGGAGACAGGTAGACAGCCAGACTAGGTCAACAGAGAGGTGGAGAGACAGACAGGTGGAGAGACAGGCAGATAGAGAGACAGACAGGTAGGGAGACAGAAAGGGAGACAGAGACAGACAGGTGGAGAGACAGGCAGATAGAGAGAGAGACAGGTAGGGAGACAGCCAGGTGGAGAGACAGACAGGTACACAGAGAGGTGGAGAGACAGACAGGTAGGGAGACAGGTAGAGAGACAGACAGGTACACAGAGAGGTGGAGAGACAGATGGGTTAGCTCAGTGGTTCCCAGCCTGCAGCGGATGCTAACTTCGAAGCTAAAGCTATTTAAAGGGACATCAACACGTTGTGTGCACCGCAGCGTCTGATTGGACGCTCACCTGAGCGGTGAGCTGGATTGGCTGAGACAGCGCTAGCTGAGGCTGCGGCTGCTGCTGCTGCTGTGGCGGAGGGGGCGGGGCTTGGGCCTGCGGTTCCTGCTTGGCGATTGGCTGCTGGTGGTGGTGATGATGATGATGCTGGTGCTGCGATTGGCTCTGCTGCTGCAGCTGCTGTAGCTGCTGGAGTTGCTGCAGCTGCTGGAGCTGTTGGAGCTGATGCTGCTGATGTTGATGTTGTTGTTGTTGTTGTTGCTGCTGGCTGGCTTGTTTGTGGGCGGCGGCCTGCTGGACGGCGGCGGCCAGAAGCTGAGCCTGGGCCTGCTGGAGGAAGAGCTGCTGCTGGGCGGGGAGGAGAGCTGCAAGCTAAGGGAGGAGGAGGAGGAGGAGGAGGTGAGGGGGAAGGGGAAGAGGGGGAGAGGATGAGGAGGATGAGGAGGAGAGGGTGGAAGAGGTAGAGGAGGAGGAGGGTGAGAGGTGGAGGAGGAAGGTGCAGGCGAGGGTGGAAGAGGAGGAGAAGATGGGGGAGGAGGAGGAGGAGGTGGAAGAGGTAGAGGAGGAGAAGGAGGAGAGGGTGGAAGGGGGATGGAGGAGGAGAAAAGTGGAGGAGGAGGAAGAGGATGAGGAGGAGAAGGAGGAGAGGGTGGAAGGGGATGGAGGAGGAGGATGAGGAGGAGAAGGAGGAGAGGGTGGAAGGGGGATGGAGGAGGAGAAAAGTGGAGGAGGAGGATGAGGAGGAGAAGGAGGAGAGGGTGGAAGGGGGATGGAGGAGGAGAAAAGTGGAGGAGGAGGGTGAGAGGCGGAGGAGAGGGTGGAAGAGGAGGAAGAGGAGGAGGAGGTGCAGTGAAAACGAGAAAAGCCGTTAACTAAAACTGCAGACTGGTCCAACTGTTGTGCTTTTATAGACCACAAGTCCTGTCTTGTCTCTGCTGTGGCTTTGTACGTCTATGTGGAGTGTGTGTGTGTGCTGTGTGTGTGTGTGTGTGTGTGTGTGTTTGGTTGACCGGTTTATTCAGCCTCTCCTGGGGTGAGGCTGATTAAACCAGTCAACCAAACACACACACCACCATGCTGCACGTGCTGACAGACTGAATGACGTCATTTAGGTTTGCTTTACCCCTGCTAACTGGGAGCCTGCTAGCATCAGCTGTGTGTGGTGGTGTTGGGCTTGCTGAGCCTGCTGCTGCTGCTGCTGCTGCTGCTGCTGCTGCTGCTGCTGCTGGGCTGCTTCCTGCTGCTGCTGTCCTGTTGCTGCTGCTGCTGCTTGTTGTTGCTGCTGCTGCTGCTGCTGCTGGGCCTGTTGTTGTTGCTGTTGTTGCTGCTGTTGACTAGTTTGTCCAGGAGGGGGCGCTGCAGGCACAGCGGGGCTCTGGGTCATCTCAGGCACCTCCCCGACCGCCCCCTGCAGGGGAACACACACACACACACACACAGACACACACACACACACACACACCTGTTAGCAACCCGCGCCCGCGTCGATCGCCTGGCCGTCAATCAATTAGCATCCTTAGCATTTAGCCACTTAGCGTCTCCATCAGTCGCTGTGTTCCCATCGTCTAACTAGCTCTGTGTACATAACACAAGCTAGAGTCCAGAACATTTAAGAAAGCGATAAAATAACTTTATTTTGGAATTATCCACACGCACACGTCACTTCATTCCTTTTTCCCAGGAAATCTGACGCGACTCAAATATAAGAGAAATCACCCAAAAGCTGTTCTACACAACAGAGAGAGAGTCGGGGAAGCTCTCGTGTTTTAACTTCAACCACAACCTGCTCACAAACTGGTGATTTAAAGAGATTTGTGCTGTAAAATCCTAACATGTAGGCCCTGAGTCATTATTCTTACATACAGGACCTTTAAGAATATGTTTTTAAATATCAAGTTGTTTACGCTTTTCCACAAATCAAGTGACTCTATTGAGTTATGTTTTACCTGGCGGTCGATCCAATCAGCGATCAGACGCGGAATTACCCAGACCCATCCGATTGGCTGAGAGAGGGAATCGTCTAGCCGGGGGTCAGGGGTCAGGGAGCGGGACGGTTGGGTCGGTGACCCTCCCCTTCTCCGTCTCTTGTGCTGAGTCTTTCCACCTGTCTGTCTGTCTGTCTGTCTGTCTGACTGACTGACTGTCTGTCTGACTGTCTTCTTGTGTTTTTCTCTTTCTCTTTTTCTCTCTGTCTCTCTCTCTTTTTGTTTCTGCTGTGAGTTATCTCTCCTCTGTGTGGTATGGAGGGAGGTGTGGTTGTGTGTGTGTGTGTGTGTGTCGAGAGGGTGTGTGTGTGGTTGTGTGTGTGGCTGCAGGGGGAGGCATGTGAGGCCATGCTCGCGGGCAGGTGGGCGTGTCCCCAGAAACACATGTTGTCAGCCTGATTTGCATATTAGGCAAACGCTCGACGCTCTAGCAGACACTTAAACAAGCACAACGCACACACACACACACACACACACACACACACACACACACACACACACAACACACACACACACACACACACACACACACACACACACACACACACACACACACACACACACACACACACACACACACACACACACACACACACACACACACACACTGAACTCACCTTTGTGACTGGTAGGGTGGGAGATAGGCTGAGGCCAGGGCTTCTTATTGGCTGGAGCTGTTTCACACACACACACACACACACACAGCCATACAGAAATAAATATGACAGCTTTAATGCACAATTAAATGTATTTATTTATAAATATACAAATATTATTATATTATTATATTATTATTATAAATAATAATAATAATTTAATTATTTGTATTCATTCAAAAATATGAATTATGTTGCCTCAAACCTACCTTGTCATCAGGGCTGTTTCGGTCCGAATCTGAAAGACAATAAACACAATCAAACTACTGTGTGTGTGTGTGTGTGTGTGTGTGTGTGTGTGTATGTGTGAGTGTGTGTGTGTGTGTGTGTGTGTGTGTGTACCTGAGCTGTCGCCTGGTTGCTCAGGACCTGGGATCTCCTCCTCTGTTGTTTTCGACATCCTGATATCTGCAAGAATGTACAAAAATCCCATTTAGATTAAAATGACACTTATATGGGCCTATTTCATACATTATATCTATCATAATATATGACATATATACATATATACAGTGGCTATATATACAGTATATATAGCCAGTAGTCACTCTGAAATTGTGTTGGAAATGTTGGCCTATAGACAGGAATATTTCAATCACTATGCATCATTTATCTATTTATCTATTTTATAAATCTTGATCAATGTTTTTGCTTATACCACCGAGCGATTTATCCGCTAAAGTTGAGTGTCAGGGGATGTTAAATTGCAGGCAGAATAATGTTGATATGTGGTACTTTTGTATTAAAATTATCTCTGTTTAAAACGTTTAAAGTGGTTGCTTTACCGTCTGCGTGGGAAGCCACTGAAGGCGTTTAAAAAGGATTTGATATTGAAGTCTGGAAACCTGTCGAGTTGCATTTTAGTGTGTGTGTGTGTGTGTGTGTGTGTGTGTGTGTGTGTGTGTGTGAGAGGAAGAGAGGGGAAGAGAAGGAAGGAGAGAGGGAAGGAGAGAGGAGAAAGTGGAGGAGGAGGAAGAGAGGGAGAGGAGGAGAGGAAAGGTGGAGAGGAGAAGAGGAGAGAGAGGAGAAGAGAGGGTGGAAGGAGGAGGAGAAAAGTGGAGGAGGAGGATGAGGAAGAGGAGGAGGAGGTGCAGTGAAAACGAGAAAAGCCGTTAACTAAAACTGCAGACTGGTCCAACTGTTGTGCTTTTATAGACCACAAGTCCTGTCTTGTCTCTGCTGTGGCTTTGTACGTCTATGTGGAGTGTGTGTGTGTGTGTGTGTGTGTGTGTGTGTGTGTGTTTGGTTGACCGGTTTAATCAGCCTCACCTGGGGTGAGGCTGATTAAACCAGTCAACCAAACACACACACCACCATGCTGCACGTGCTGACAGACTGAATGACGTCATTTAGGTTTGCTTTACCCCTGCTAACTGGGAGCCTGCTAGCATCAGCTGTGTGTGGTGGTGTTGGGCTTGCTGAGCCTGCTGCTGCTGCTGCTGCTGCTGCTGCTGCTGCTGGGCCTGTTGCTGCTGCTGCTGCTGCTGCTGCTGCGCCTGTTGCTGCTGCTGGGCCTGTTGCTGCTGCTGCTGCTGCTGCTGGGCCTGTTGTTGTTGCTGCTGCTGCTGCTGCTGCTGGGCCTGTTGTTGTTGCTGTTGTTGCTGCTGTTGACTAGTTTGTCCAGGAGGGGGCGCTGCAGGCACAGCGGGGCTCTGGGTCATCTCAGGCACCTCCCCGACCGCCCCCTGCAGGGGAACACACACACACACACACACAGACACACACACACACACACACACCTGTTAGCAACCCGCGCCCGCGTCGATCGCCTGGCCGTCAATCAATTAGCATCCTTAGCATTTAGCCGCTTAGCGTCTCCATCAGTCGCTGTGTTCCGATCGTCTAACTAGCTCTGTGTACATAACACAAGCTAGAGTCCAGAACATTTAAGAAAGCGATAAAATAACTTTATTTTGGAATTATCCACACGCACACGTCACTTCATTCCTTTTTCCCAGGAAATCTGACGCGACTCAAATATAAGAGAAATCACCCAAAAGCTGTTCTACACAACAGAGAGAGTCGGGGAAGCTCTCGTGTTTTAACTTCAACCACAACCTGCTCACAAACTGGTGATTTAAAGAGATTTGTGCTGTAAAATCCGACATGTAGTCCCTGAGTCATTATTCTTACATACAGGACCTTTAAGAATATGTTTTTAAATATCAAGTTGTTTACGCTTTTCCACAAATCAAGTGACTCTATTGAGTTATGTTTTACCTGGCGGTCGATCCAATCAGCGATCAGACGCGGAATTACCCAGACCCATCCGATTGGCTGAGAGAGGGAATCTCTAGCCGGGGGTCAGGGGTCAGGGAGCGGGACGGTTGGGTCGGTGACCCTCCCCTTCTCCGTCTCTTGTGCTGAGTCTTTCCACCTGTCTGTCTGTCTGTCTGTCTGTCTGTCTGTCTGACTGACTGACTGACTGTCTGTCTGACTGTCTTCTTGTGTTTTTCTCTTTCTCTTTTTCTCTCTGTCTCTCTCTCTTTTTGTTTCTGCTGTGAGTTATCTCTCCTCTGTGTGGTATGGAGGGAGGTGTGGTTGTGTGTGTGTGTGTGTGTGTCGAGAGGGTGTGTGTGTGGTTGTGTGTGTGGCTGCAGGGGGAGGCATGTGAGGCCATGCTCGCGGGCAGGTGGGCGTGTCCCCAGAAACACATGTTGTCAGCCTGATTTGCATATTAGGCAAACGCTCGACGCTCTAGCAGACACTTAAACAAGCACACGCACACACACACACACACACACACACACACACACACACACACACACACACACACACACACACACACACAC
>PIJE02001275.1:136106-150551 GCA_002895965.2 Coryphaenoides rupestris | reverse complement strand
ACACACACACACACACACACACACACACACACACACACACACACACACACACACACACACACACACACACACAGACCACCTGGGGGTCTGATTAGACAAGCCACCGGGTTTTGGGAGAACTGGAGTAACTTGGCTGAATCCCAGCAGAACGGAGCACATCTGGGGAGCACATCTGTCTGTCTGTCTGTCTGTCTGTCTGTCCATCTGTCTGTCTGTCTGTCTGTCTGTCCTGCCACATTGTTTTTGAAATATTTTGTATTCCTCTTTGCTCCTCTCTCTTCTCTCTCTCTCCCCGTCTCTCTCTGTCTGTCTCTCTCTCTCCCTCTCTCTTCTCTCTCTCTGTCTGTCTCTCTGTCTCTCTCTCCCTCTCCCCCTCCCTCTCTCTCTCTATCATACAAGGAGATGTGTTCAGTCAGGCATAGCAGATAGAAGATAGCCTCTCCCATGTACACAAATTGGTACACACACACGTACATTGGGTAGCTTCCAAAAAGAACGGAACTTACTCCCAGTTATGCAATCCCTGTCGAATTCACAAATTCATCCCAACTCATTTTTTTTATTCACTCCCTGTTACGGCTCGCCCGCCCTCGCCTCCACGTCCTTTCATTTCCCCTCCCGCTACACGCCCTTCGCGCTCCTCTGCGGGCCGCCGTGGACCGGGCATACGGCGTTCCGACTCTCCGGAGTTCCCCCCGCTGTCGGGCACTCACGTCCCCCATCCCCTGCTGGCCCTGTCCTCTCGGCAGGCTCCTCCCACTCCTCTCACCTCTCGGAGTCGGACATTCCCGGCACGTCGGCGCAGGCGCAACGGCGGAGCAGCAGCGACTCTCCGCACCGGCGCCCCATTCCCAATCACCGCACCTGCCCCTGATCGGCAATCACCACGCGCCCTACAAGAACCTGGCCTGCACTCCACTCGGCGCCACTTTTGATCATCCCCTAAACTACGGGTGGTTAAGTAGCTCCCTTACCACACACAGTAGCAGCTATCTCTCAACAACTAACTTTTCGCAGCTAACTTGCCTCACCCGGGATCACTGTCCCTCACCCCCCTTCTCCTTCCTCCAGAATCCCGGACCCTCCTGCTGTGTTCAAGCCAACCCGCAGAGCCGTTCACCCCGGATCCCATTTATTTATGTGGCGTCCTCTGTGGCAAATTCTGTGTTGAATTAAACTGTTGTTGTTTTGATTTTGTTGTCAAAGGAGGCTTGTTTGACAGGCCATGTCAAGCATTACAGTAACATTTATTTTTCATTTTTTTCATTTGCAATTTTAATCCAGTCCCTTGAACATAACAGGCGAAGTGATGAGAATATTGTTTTCTTTCTTTAGCTTGCAGCGGGAAAAGTTAACTTTTGGGCCGGAGATCATCCACACAAATTTGTCAAGTTAAATAAACAACAAACATCAAACATCTAAGTAATCAAGTTTTCACCACATTTAAATAAATTACTGTTGTTCATCCTCAATCTCTCTTGGCTCTGGTGTAATATGGATGGGGATATTTGTGCAATCTATTTTTACATGTTGTTTTCAGTTTATTTGTGCTCATAAATAGTTTGTGTTTTCCTTCCTCCTGTCACGTACCAGTGTGTCTTAACTTACTGGTACTTAGGTTTAAAATGGATGATTTAAAATAAACCCAGAATATTCTCTCTAATTCTATTGGGAAAATTAATACAATAAAAGAAATTATTTTCAACACCATTATCAAAGCTAAATGTGCACAAGGCTGGGTTTTCATTCCACAGTTTTTAATTTGAAATGAATAGGATGGCAGTATTTGATTTATTCAACAGTTACTTCAAATCCCAATCCACACATCATATTCCTTTGTGAGTTCATTGACTCCCTGTCTACCTCAGTCTCAATGAAAATGCATTATTACTCACAGTGAATAACGGCAGCTAAATAATCTCACCAATTGTGACCCCAACTGGAGGTTTGGTCCTGATGTCTGCCACGGTCATTTTTCAGTTTTTTACAGATTATGAAAGTGTAAATTGTAAGCTTTCAAATGATGTGCCATGCATTGAAATCTGAAAGCTGTCATGTCAGTGGTGGTCTGATGGGCTTTTCAATGACAATGTAGGCTAGTAAGCTTACTAAAAAGTAATACATTAAATTCACTAAAGGCAGCATTCATAATTCTAATCTATATGGTTATGCACAATCCCCATGTATTATTCTATGAATAGTTCCAAAATGACAAACCATGATTCTACCAACAGACCATTACTCCAGCAACCCAATTTTTTACTGGCCGTTCTGTCTGAAACTGTAGAGCCCCCGTAGTTGGGAAGATGAATGTAAATAAACATAATCAAATTGGACGTTTCTATCGTCCGGACTACAGTAGGCCTCAGTGGGGCCCACTAGCTGGGTTAACATTAGGGCAACGAGTTTTGAACATGAAGCCTATTATGAATATAAGATGAAGTTAAAGTTTCAAGTTAGTTTTTTTGGTTGTTTTTTTTGTGATCTTAAAACTGTTTGTTATATTGAGTGGCTACTTCGCAACTTCAATTTTAATAATATGGAAAAAAAAAAAAAAAAGTATTTTGCCCCCTAGCGCATTTTGAGAAATGCCGACATCCGGACCAAACCTCCAGTCGGGGTCACAATTATATGATTCCTAATTATGCTGATGCTCCTCTCCCACTTCAGAAACCTGTTGAGGCTTAATCGACCGTTCACCTTCACAGTGTTCACACCATACACCGGTTCACGTCTAAACCAAACAAACTGGACTGTCGGCACCAAAGTGGACCCGGGTCCAGGCCCCTCTCCCACCTTCCACTGCCTAATGATGGGAAGGAGTTGAGGTTTGGGGGATAAAACGCCAAAGGCACCACACTAGAAGTGTATGTTGTAGTGCTGATACGCTACGAAATGCAATGCTATGCTAATTATGGTGTGATCACAGCAGATACTATCAAACCGAATACTAAACTCTTCCCTCTAATGAGCTACTTTGACATCTTTAGATCTGCGCTTTCTCCGGTAACATCGAGAAACAAATTTGAATTTATAAGGGAAAAGAATAATGGTAAAAGTAAAACGTTCCACGTTTAATTTCTCTGTTCAACTTTTCTTTGACTTGTGTCGTTTCCGCAAATAAACAGACCACCACTTGACTACCCATGTGTCCTACAATAACTGATAGATGATGTGATAAATAAAATCAGATTCATCATTCACCATTTCTTGTTAAAATGTATTTTTGTAATGTTGGCTGTGGTGTGCTGAAGTTGGAAAATGTGTACGCAGAAAGAAGAGCATTTAATGAACCCAAAGTCAACAAAAAGGCCAATGACCAAGAATCTAATTTAACTATAATGGAGTGTGTGTGTGTGTGTGTGTGTGTGTGTGTGTGTGTGTGTGTGTGTGTGTGTGTGTGTGTGTGTGTAATTCCTTGTTGGGAGTTGTTTGGATAAGTTGTTTGGATGAGTGGTTCTCAAGAAAGCTTGCACGAAATCTGCCCAAACAGCCTCTTCCAAACAGGCACTAAAGAGACACGCCTGGCTGGTGTATTGCCGAGGACCAAGGAGGTGCAGTGTCGAGTGTGAACGTGTTTTCTTGATCGGTACTCGAAAAAGATACAAGCAGAGATACCGGGGTTGCCATTAACTGCCTGTTTATAGGTGAAGCCTCTTTAGCCATAAAATGTATTTGTTTTTTTCTTTCTCCTTCCGTTCCTGTTATATTCAACTGTACTTGATTGCCACTGATGAGGAGAAAAAGGGAGGAGGAAACCGCTTGACATACCTTTTTAATTACTGCGTTATAATATCATCAAGGGCACCACCCACCAGAGGAAACCGAGGGAGAGAAAATCCGATGAATTTCATTTCAAAATGCAGAGACGGTGAAAACCAGCCGGTCTGCTCAGCCGGGACAGCGGAAACTGCCAAATATATAAAAAAAAGACATTGCTAATCAAAACAAGCCCAACTCTTCAGCACCCACTAGACATTCTTGGCAGCATGTGTATGTGTAATATGTCCACCACCGTAGAGGCATGTGACGCATTAATCAGAAAAAATGAATAATCTAAAGACAAATCTCATTATTTACTCTGTTGTGTAAAAGCATGGGGCGTAAAACTTAGCATATGGCGCGGAGAATAACTTGGCATGGTTGTATATAGTGTGTAGGGGTGTGGAGTCTTTGTGTGTCTGAAATTAATTCTGTGCATAGTGTGTAGTGTGAGAGCTAAAAAGACTAAAATCAAATGGGCGATACAAATCCACTCACCGGCAACTTTATTAGGTACACCTATTCAATTAACGCAAATATCTAATCAGCCAATCACATGGCAGCAACTCAATGCATTTAGGCATGTAGACATGGTCAAGACGATCTGCTGAGGTTCAAACCGAGCATCAGAATGGGGAAGAAAGGTGATTTAAGTGACTTTGAACGTGGCATGGTTGTTGGTGCCAGACGGGCTGGTCTGAGTATTTCAGCAACTGCTGATCTACTGGGATTTTCACGCACAACCATCTCTAGGGTTTACAGAGAATGGTCCGAAAAAGAGAAAATATCCAGCGAGCGGCAGTTCTCTGGGCGCGAAAATGCCTTGTTGATGCCAGAGGTCAGAGGAGAATGGCCAGACTGGTTGGAGCTGATAGAAAGGCAACAGTAACTCAAATAACCACTCGTTACAACCGAGGTATGCAGAAGAGCATTTCTGAACGCACAACACGTCGAACCTTGAAGCAGATGGGCTACAGCAGCAGAAGACCACACCGGGTGCCACTCCTGTCAGCTAAGAACAGGAAACTGAGGCTACAATTCACACGGGCTCACCAAAATTGGACAATAGAAGATTGGAAAAACGTTGCCTGGTCTGATGAGTCTCGATTTCTGCTGCGACATGCAGATGGTAGGGTCAGAATTTGGCGTAAACAACATGAAAGCATGGATCCATCCTGCCTTGTATCAACGGTTCAGGCTGGTGGTGGTGGTGTAATGGTGTGGGGGATATTTCCTTGGCACACTTTGGCCCCTTAGTACCCTAATTGAGCATTGTTTAAACGCCACAGCCTACTGAGTATTGTTTGCTGACCGTCATCCCTTATGACACACGTGTAACCCCATCTTCTGAT
Organism: Coryphaenoides rupestris; assembly: GCA_002895965.2. Taxonomy (NCBI): domain Eukaryota; kingdom Metazoa; phylum Chordata; class Actinopteri; order Gadiformes; family Macrouridae; genus Coryphaenoides; species Coryphaenoides rupestris. The sequence continues at coordinate 145,437 of PIJE02001275.1, read as the reverse complement.
GGCTACTTTCAGCAGGATAACGCAGCCATGTCACAAAGCTCAAATCATCTCAAACTGGTTTTCTTGAACATGACAATGAGTTCACTATACTCAAAATGGCCTCCACAATCACCAGATCTCAATCCACATAGAGCACCTTTGGGATGTGGTGGAACGGGAGATTCACATCATGGCTGTGCAGACAAATCTGCAGCAACTGCGTGATGCTATCATGTCAATATGGACCAAAATCTCTGAGGAATGTTTCCAGCACCTTGTTGAATCTATGCCATGAACAATTAAGGCAGTTCTGAAGGCAAAAGGGGGTCCAACCCGGTACAAGCAAGGTGTACCTAATAAAGTGGCCGGTGAGTGTAGATGGAGTCTCTGGAATCTGTGTGAGTTTCCATTAGGCCCATCTAGTGGTGACTCCGTGTGACACAAGAACAGGACTGGACTACGAGGCACCACGTTGGCACCGGAGAGAGCAAGGAAGAGAGAGGGCGGGGGAATTGAATGAATTGAAATAAAGGTGTGGCTTGAGGGAGGAGAGCGGGTGGAGAGACGGCCAATCAGACCAACCCAGTGACAGGAAGACAAGAGCGGAAGAGAGGAAGACAGGCCTCTGTATGCTTCGGGGGTCAATGCAGTTCGGGAAAAGTCACTCTCCAAATCGTTGGTAATCTGACAAAACCCTCAATTCCAAATGTTGGTAGATTAGTAACTATATTTCTATCTAGATGCGCTTTTTGTAAGTCCACTTTGGATGATTGTAGTTTCAACCCACAGCAAACCCACGTCCAATAACTAAACCCTAACCCTGATATTTAGTGTCAGTGGAGCCGGATTCTCTTCACAGTGCAAGTGTTGTCTTTCTGGTTCCAAGTGTTATGAATTCTTAGTTCCAACCTTAGTTCGGATCGGACTTAGGGAACCTATTCTCTTGAACACTTTTGATTGGGGCCCCGCAGAGTTGGGTTGAGCCACAGGACTAATTGGGAGAGCCAATCTTGATAACTATAACTGAGATGAAAAATGAGTCATGTTCTAGATTATTGCTTGTGTTCCTCCCCTCATGTGTCAGCTAGTTAAACCCACATTGTATAAAGTCTCCGTCTCCTCCGAGTTTCAGTTCTTCCTGCCTGTATGGTTTCTGTTCCGTATATCATATTTCTGTCATTTTTAGCTTGTTATGTTTTATAGTTTGTGTTCCACTACGCGTTTTCTATAATTTAGGTTGAATAAAACCCCACCTTTTGTTAAAACTGCTTGCAACCCTGGTCCATCACGCAGGCTCTGTTTGGCTGTTGCTTGACAAGCCAGGCAGTGTGGTGTATTGTACTGTGGTGATCTGGCGCCCTCTACAGGCAGCTGTGTTTACATTCAGTGGACAAGAGAGAAACGCTCTGGTAGGTAGAGAACTAGACATTATGTGCTCAGCATTTGTTGGATTTTTCACTTTATCAGTTGTGTAAAGATATAATTATTTAATAAACCGTCTCGACCTTGATGACAGAGAAAGCAACATTAGTCAACGGAACAGCGTATTCATAAGATGTGTTAAGTTGTTCATGTCATTAGCGGTCCATTCACATCTGCTTCGATGAGTCAGATTAGCAGCATGTTCAGTGTTAAGTGCTTCATCTTTGTCTCTCTCCTCTCCCTCTCGTTCTATTAAGCATCCCAATGTTCTCTCTGCAACTGCTTCCTATTTCTGTTGTAATATTTCTTCCTCTCATCTATCTCTTTATCTTTCTCTCCCCTTGTTTTTGAAATTTCCAAATCTAAGATATATACTTTCATGTGTATCTTCTTGTGCATCTGGATAGAATTTGTTCTTTTTAGAATATTATCTGTGTGTGTGTGTGTGTGTGTGGTGTGTGTGTGTGCTGTGTGTGTGTGTGTGTGTGATCTTTTCTTTGTACTGTCATTTTCCAATTATTGTTCATAGTTATTGCTCTACAATTTCCCCTTGCTGTCCTCAGAGAAATTGTTGTTTTTGTTATTTTATTTTTTATTTGTTGTTGTTTAGTTTTAATTGGTTGTGTGTACTGTCACAACAATTTTTTGTTTGTTCATGTGTTAATCTTTTTGTTCTTTTCTTTCGGAAATGTCAACACTTCCAATTATTGTTCATAGTTATTGCTCTACAATTTCCCCTTGCTGTCCATCAGAGACCAACCAAAAAAAACCATTAGTATGTCAAAAGAACCCCCCCCCACACACAACACACACACACACAACATACACACCACACACACAGCTGCAGCGTGTCGTTCAGGGGCGCACCTTCAAGCTGCCCCCCGATCCGGCCACACTTCTGGTTGAGTGGCCTCTAACAGCAGCTGGAGGAGGACGGCCCTCGGCCCCATGTGGTGTGACCGGTGTCAGTCTGCGGCTGTGTTCTTTGGGATAATAAGAGGCGGACCAACTCCTGTCTTTGGTCTCCGACCGTGTCTTCTGTCATGTAACAACACAAAACATCAAAGTCCATCAGGAAAACATTCCTTCACATCGCTTCTCTTTCCAGACACACGTTCCAGGAAAGAGCCAATAACATGAATGCAATAATTGTAAAATAAGTTACAACTACAAAATATTAACAGAATATATATAAGGACACATTATTAATGGATAAATTAATTAATTATAAGGGTTAACATAACAAAACAACACTAATGGGACTGATGAAAACGGACACATACCTCTTTCCAGACACACGTTCCAGGAAAGAGGCAGAGGTGAGGGGTGACCAACATTTAAGGGCAAGATGGACAGGAAAATGGGTCCACAAAAGGGGAGGAGCTACGAGTAACGAATAAATACAACTAATTAATAAAAGAATACAATGAATAAAACATATAAAATAATGAATAAAAGAATAAATTAAATATGATTTTGTGTAATTATATGAACATAAACAACAATGCTACATTGGCGTATCGCATCAACAACCCGATGGGACCATGCTGACCCCTTCCTCAACGCAGACAAACAACTGGTCCGCTTGACCAACATCTGCCTTTGCTGCGCTGATGTAATGTAAGCTTCCAGCGTTCTCTGAATGGCCAAGATGGTCTTGTCTCACTGTCCACTGGTTCGCAAAAAACCCTGGTTGAGGTGGGTTGAAAGCAGCCTAGCTCCATGACCCGGGTTCACGTGGAAGAGAAAATCTCTTCTGCCTCTTCTGCACCCCCTGCTGGACTTTATCATTATTAATTACCACCAGTTAGTTTTTGCCGTGCTCAATTTTGGTATCCGGTATGATACATTTTTTTGTATTAAAGTATAATTTGAGTTTAAATCGCTGCCTGCGTTTGGGTCCTTTTCCCCCATTCCTCTTTACCGCCGCTTGACAGTACAAACTGACCATCATGGACCCAGCAGAGCAGCGCCTTTTTGTGAAAAAGGTTTGAGTTTGAACGAACTGTATCAGAACTCATTGCCTCTGCTCACCCTCATCAACGTGCTCCACTCCTGGACAGGATTTCCCTACAAAAAAGTTATTTCAACGAGAAGCCGTGGGTGAGTCATTTCATTCCCCACCTGGACATTGTTAGGAAAAGACTCACCCAGTAGCCCCACAACCTCATTCCCAGTTTCCCAGCTACCAAAAATCTCCTCCAGGAGCGGAGCACACCGATGTGGGTGATGGGAGGAAGTTAGTTTTGAAACAGTCCGATCAAACTCATAAACCTATAGAATACTGACCAAGTATGATGGGTCCATACTTGGTCAGTTTATACTGTCAAGTGGGGTGATGTGGCAAAAAGGGAACGACAAATGCAGGCAGTGGAGATAACTGAAATGATTCTTAATTTTTTGTATCTTAATAAAAAGAAACTAAATAGAACTAAGATACAAAAATGGGGCACAGCAAAAACTGAACTTTCAAGCTGGATACATAGAACACGACAGACTGGATACTAGGGCTTGCACGACGACTGATTTTCAAGTCAACCTTTCTATAAATGAAGTCGAAAAAAAAATTGACTAGTCGTCAATGACGCCATCACACACACACACACACACACAATGCAGAGACAGAAGGGCTGTTCAAAAAAATAAAGTAACGGCTTATTATATTATGTAACGAAAAAATACATTCCAACATTCAAAATGTCTCATTCGGTGTCAGCAATTTTCTGGGGAGAAAAAAGTGTACAGGAATAAATTAGTTTGGCATAGGCCTACAACTCAAAGTATGTGCAATCCACACCGACACAACATAATTATAAGAGAGCATCCTTTTTTTATTGTCACATAAATTTAACTGAAAATTCATTCCTGCACGGTTCTGATTTTCAAGACCTGCTCCTGCCCCACACCTGCGACGAGCAATACCGAACTCGCCCCGCCACCCGCGTATGCTATAATAACCATGACCAGTGAAACGTCTCATAATGATCAACGTCCACTGATCAGCCATCTGTTTGGCTCAAAACGCGTTGGATGGAATCATTTCAAGCTGTATGCTATATATAGGCTATATAACGGGATCCGACCCGTGTTCCAACCCTCATCTTCTTTGTCTCACCCAGAACCGAACCCTGAAAAAAGAGAGCAGCAAAACCTGCTCTCTTTTCTGCAGCGCATGAAATCATGTGGCCAACGACGAGTCGACTTCTCTTAGCAGGAGTCGACTTGTGGTCATTACATCGACTAGTCAATTTGTCGACTAGTCTATGCAACCCGTACTGGATACCACAACAAATAACAACAAACTGACAAGGAACACAGGATTGGGCAGGTATAAATACTAGGGATGCACCGATACCACTTTTTTTCAGACCGAGTACAAGTACAAGTACTTACATTTGGGTACTTGCCGATACCGAATACCGATACCGAGTACTTAATAAAACCATTACAGTTCTAATGACTTTGAAAACATGTTTTATTTTCAATTTTCATCAGATGTTCCTCACTTTCTGACTGTGAACAAATTAAACAAATATAACGGCACTGCCACACATTTCAATGAAATGTAACCTATTCAGAACCATCCAACATACGTCAGTCGGATACTCGGTACCAAGGACGTGTTGTTGTTTAGGACATTGGTGGACATCACAGATATTGCGCCAAGGATGCGCAATGACGCTCCCGTGAGGCGCGGGGCTCAGAGTCAGCGTCTCTGGGGGGGGGGGGGGGTGGCTCCCGTTAATTCTCCGTTCTGATGGGGGGGGGGGGTGCGCGTTAAATTTGCCGTTCTGATGGGGGGGGGGGTGCGCTGTTATCCGGTTCCTGGGGGGGGCCTTATTGGCCGTTCTGAATGGGGGGGGGGTGCGGCTGTAATTCGCCGTTCTGATGGGGGGGGGTGGCGCTGGTTAAATTCGCCGTTCTGATGGGGGGGGGTGCGCTGTTAATTCGCGGTTCTGATGGGGGGGGGGGTGCGCTGTTAATTCGCCGTTCTGATGGGGGGGGTGCGCTGTTAATTCGCCGTTCTGATGGGGGGGGTGCGCTGTTAATTCGGGTTCTGATGGGGGGGGGGGGTGCGCTGTTAATCGCCAGTTCTGAATGGGGGGGTGCGCTGTTAATTCGCCGTTTCTGATGGGGGGGTGCGCTGTTAATCTCGCCGTTTCTGATGGGGGAGGTGCGCTGTTAATTCGCCGTTCTGATGGGGGGGGGGGGGTGCGCTGTTAATTCGCCCGTTCTGAAGGGGGGGGGGGGTGCGCTGTTAATTTGCGGTTTCTGATGGGGGGGGGGGGGGGTGGCTCCGTTAATTGGTGGAGACATGTCCCCAGCGTCCCCACTAAATTCTACGCCCATGCTCGGTACCATGCGCAGTTTCTATTAAACATCCATAAACGCCAACTCGGTTGCATCCTTTTATTTCAATATTCCTTGGCTAAGAATATTACAAGGTTAACGTTGCGTTGCAAAGTGGTATCGGTGCGGTTGTATCGGAGTAGTTTAACGAGTACGAGTACATGAGCACAGTATCGGACCGATACCGAATACTGGTATCGGTATCGGTGCATCCCTAATAAATACGGAGACACTAACAAGGGTAGTAGAGACAGGTGCGGACAATCAAGGGCAGGGAAACAACAAACACAAGACTATGGAAACTACAAATTAAAATATGAAACAATAAATAACGGAGCAACTAAAACACAGGGTGAACAGAACACATGAAAACACATGTGGAACACACCAGGAAGGAGATCAACTATGACAGTTTGGGGCGGAGACAGAACACACAAAGACACATGGTAAACAATAATCATTAAGTCCAGCAGAGGATGCAAAAACCCCAAAACATGAATCACACTTGAGGGGGACAGAGACAGACTGTGACAATGGGTGGGTGTCGAGTGGGTGAAATAGAATGGACAGTGCCCCTTTATTTATCATAATATTATAGTTTATTATAAATGTCTTACCTTTGTTATGCTAAATAATAAACTTGCAAAGTATTGAAGGATCTTCATACATTGTCGTATACAAGTCAACTCTGACCAATAGAGGGCCCTAGGGTGCCACCCTCCCTGGTTTTTTTATTTTTCTTTTGAAAATAAACATTCTTAAAATTAACAAAAAGTACTTATTTTAAGTGAGTGTGTGCCAGCAGGTGGACCCTGAATCAGGGTCAGATATCACAGCAGATGGCTGCAATAATATCTGAATCACATGATCACTATGTTAAAATGCTAACTAAAACAGATTTTAGCTAATTTCCAACACCACTGATGGGTGGCCCACTTCAATCATGTCATAAGTCACAAGATGTGGCAACGAGTGCATCCAGATGTGTTCACCACTTTTTAAGTGGTGTCCTCTGGAAACACCTCCTTTATCGCTGGGTGTAGTTGCTGTGCATTTCTGTCATGTCTGAATTTGCATTCGTGTTTTCTAAATGCAGTGTGTGTGTCAAACTGAGATGTTTTCCTAATTTGCTTGTCTTCTGTCTATTTGCATGTGCTTTCTTAGAGCGGTGTGGGGAGAGTGTGAGGCCAGGCTGATTAGACTCTGGGGCTGACCGCATGTCATGTTGGACCTTTGTTTTGCAGGTCTCGTACACCCCCAAGCTTTGGAAATGGAAAAATTTGATTTATTTTTTTATCCTGGTCACTGCATCACTGCGTCGATTATCTTACACTTACATTTACATTTACATCGCTTTTATCCAAAGCGACTTACAAAGACTACATTTGTGGTACATAAAGATAAGAGTAGAACCGGTTTCGAGCATTCATAGTTGCAGTTTCATAATTGCTAGGTTGCCTGTATAATAGCTGGGATAAGAGCAGATGTGCCATTCTGAGCACATTACCAATATCTAAGAACATACAATAAATATGCTGAACAATGCTAAGTACAATTAATAATGCCAAGACGTACAAAGACACAAGTTAGTGCTAGGGTTGGGAGAGGATGAGGGAGGTGGGTTCAGGTGAACACTGAACAGTTGGATCTTGATTCTCTTGCGGAAGCTGGTGAGCAACTCTGCCATCCTGACATCAGCCGGGAGCTCATTCCACAGACCTGAATCTGAACTCGCCAGATGTTCTTTCTAGTCTGTTTTAATTATGACTTAATACAAGTAAATACAATACAAGTAAAGTTAGCAGATTGTTTGTTCGATTTCAATGCAAGTTCATGGAATGTGCAGTGTTGATCATAGATAATTATAGAAATGTTCACATCTTTTTGGCGACGAGGATATTTTGGAGCTAGATAGAAAAGGGAAGTGGTCTCACAAGTAGCCTTGTAAGACCATTCAGATCTCGCAAGTTCACATTCTGTCTCTCTTTAGATCGGTCTGGCCAGGCTTCGAGCTAATCGCTTAACCAATCAGCATCCTACTGGCACCTAAGGGGCGTGGTTTAGGTGTGACAGGGTTAAGCGTGCCAGGTTTTCCGAAAAAGCAAAGCAGGTGTAAGCAAATAATTTTTTTACTTACTCCAAACAATACAGACCCCATGCCCCATCTGGAGCGCTTCGCTCAACAACTTCGGCTAGACGACTGGTACCGCCTACACTAAGAACAGGCAAACATCGCTCTGCCAAGTCCCAACTCTGTTCTGGCACCACAGTGGTGGAATGAGACTGACGCCAGGACGGCAGAATCGCACACCAGCTTCAGCATGAGACTCAAGACCCACCTGTTCAGAGTTCACCTGGACTCTACATAACCCCCCGCCCACCCCCCCCCTTCCCTCTCCTAACCCTAGCAATTATGAATGCTTGAATCATGTTCTATTCTTATCTTTATGTACTACAGCGATGCATTGTTGTCTCTTTCAACAAATGTACTTATTGTAAGTCGCTTTGGATAAAAGCATCTGCCAAATGTAAATGTGCTTATAATAGGGAAACATTTGAGATTGCGATGAAAATGGATCCATCTCAACGGGCAGGAACAGTTGTACAAGAGATGTAGAGTGTAGACACCTGTTGTCAGTGAGACTACCACTGATTAAACATCCTAACATTCAAATCATTGACTGCTAGACTTTTAACGAGAACTAGGAAGTTTGACCACATTACTCCTATTCTCACTTCCCTCCACTGGCTCCCAATAAATGCCAGATCAGATTTTAAGCTGCTACTTCTTACCTTCAAGATCCTGCATGGGTCCGCACCATCGTACCTGAAGGACCTTATTGAGACTAAAAACCCACCTATTTACCCTCGCATTTGGCTGCTAGGAGCGCCCCTTAGCTCTAATTTACAGCTAAATCAATACCGTTAGCACTAGCCTACCCTAGCTGCCGATGGGTACTAGGTCTGAGGATACTTTCTGCACAAGAATTTCCTTCGGGATTAATAAAGTTCTATCTTATCTTATTTTATCTTATCTTATCATTAAGCCTCAGAAGGACTTCAGACGCCAACATTGTAGACAGAAACCTCTTCACACTGAACCATCAAAAGGGCCAGAGCAGACAACTTCCCAAATCGGAAACATTTGAGATTGCGATGAAAATGGATCCATCTCAACGGGCAGGAACAGTTGTACAAGAGATGTAGAGTGTAGACACCTGTTGTCAGTGAGACTACCACTGAATTAACATCCTAACATTCAAATCATTGACTGCTAGACTTTTAACGAGAACTAGGAAGTTTGACCACATTACTCCTATTCTCACTTCCCTCCACTGGCTCCCAATAAATGCCAGATCAGATTTTAAGCTGCTACTTCTTACCTTCAAGATCCTGCATGGGTCCGCACCATCGTACCTGAAGGACCTTATTGAGACTAAAAACCCACCTATTTACCCTCGCATTTGGCTGCTAGGAGCGCCCCTTAGCTCTAATTTACAGCTAAATCAATACCGTTAGCACTAGCCTACCCTAGCTGCCGATGGGTACTAGGTCTGAGGATACTTGTATGTTCCCTGCT